>JBAMYA010000007.1:3010369-3025110 GCA_037176975.1 Arrhamphus sclerolepis | reverse complement strand
TATACACATACACATATATATATATATATATATATACACATACACACACACACACACACATATATATATATATATATATGTATATATATATACATACACATATATATTTATACCTTTAGTCGACATGTTATGCACAACGCATGTATAGTTTCCAGGCTGCATGTGTAGATGTTAGCAACTGAGAATATAGAAACTAAAATAAAAGGATGGCGTGTTTTGCGAACAAAGTAACCGTCAAAAAGATTATCAGCTGACTTTTAAACAGATGTTCAGTTGTTCTTTTCTTTGCATTTTCCACATTTCCTTTTTGTTTTCCTGACCTTACACATAGAACCTCTTTCTTCTGAAAATCACAAAGCAGGTAATAGTTGACGGCTGCCATTGTGACCCCTTCGTGGGGACTGGATTGAAGCAGGTGTCATTTTAATAACACGCGCTAGCAGCCATGCTAGCGGACGCAGCGGTGGGGTTGAGATGTGAGCCCTTTCAGCTAATGCTGCTTTATGAAGTGGAGGCGTCACCTTATGAAACGCTCTCACATGAAGACCACGCCGGCTTTGGCCGTGTGATTGAGGTGGCTGTGCCAGATCTCGCTAAGTCTTAGCAGGCTGGATTTCCATTTATTATATTTGGAAATGTGAGCTCTGTTTTGATTTGATGTGGCTCTCCATATATTCCCAGAAGCCTGATGTGCGGGTACAGTTTTGTTCAACATGAGTAGTTTTCAGCCATAATCAGATATTGCCGGGTAGCTGAGATGCGGGAAGTCTTTTTCAAAATTTCACTGACATTTATGAGAACACTAATAACTAGTCTTGTAGCCTTCTGGTGCCAAGACCGCATCCCAGTTGTTCCTGCTCAACTTTGCTGCTCGTGGATTTAGAGAAAAATTAAATGGTTTTTCTGGGGGCTTCCTTCAGAAACTAAATACGCTGAACCTGATGCTCACTGACTTTTTAATTTCACAATACATAACTGACTCAGGGATCAGTTATGCTGAGTTCAGAACAGAGTCTGTTACCATGGTAACTTATTCCATGAACTAAACCTGGTGGATAGCCAGTTTAGTTCCACATAGCCTGAGTGTCTCTCCATCTCATTCCCTTCATGAAGCTGAAATGGGTTTAATTTTGGAGACATCTGTGCAAGGACATGTCCATCTATTGATTTAGGATGTTGCACTGGACTACCTTTGTGTCCAGAAATTATCTTGTGCTATATTCTGTAAAACAAGAAGCAATTGTGATGGTCACTGCAGGCTCAAGGGCCTTTTACCCAAATTAGAGTTAGCCAAGACCTAAGTTCCACCAAAAAATCCTAAATCTGGTGTGTTTTCTGGTGTTAAACTAGTCTTTGTGTCGTCACTTAGAGTGACAGGGTTGGCCGCATGTAAACTACCATTCCAAACCACATGGTGGCGGTAATTCACTGCTTTCGCTGTTTGTCAGCTGACAGAAAAGAAAAGAAGAGGAGCCCATCCATAAGTTTATCATGGAGGTCTGAGTACCTATCCTACCACAGGAACCTTTTTCAGACCCGTAGAGGTTCCTGAAAGACTTTTTAGGCAGACTGTTGACTGATAATCAAGATGCATCAATGATCCAGCCCTATAAAACTACCCAGAAGCCCCACTGGTGGAAACGCACCTATCATGTGCATGTTGGTGCTCCAACCATCAGTCACGTCTCATCGTTGTGCTAGCATGGCAGAAACTTCTTCAGAATGCCCATTTCAAATGGTCAACGTTAACGTCAACTGTCAAAGACACAACACAAATATCCCTTGGGCACGTTTTTTGGTTTTGTTGCACTAGTGGAGAAAAGAAAGAGTGAGTTAGCACTGTAGCCGCTCTGAAAATGGTGACGTAAGTTTCTGCACCTGCAGAGCATTTTTTTTTTTACATTTAATCTAAGAGTGGTTGATGTGGTACAATACTGTACAATACTGTTTTATTATGCTAGCATGATGATTATAACAATGATAATAATTGCTGTGGAGAAATTCATTCTCTGCATTTAACCCATCTGGGCTGATAGACCCAGGGTGGTGGGCTGCCGCAGGGCAGCACCTGGGGAGCAGGCGGGGGTTTCAGGTGCCTTGCTCAGGGGCACTCCCCCTGTCCACATCATTGGTGCCGGCTGGGGATTGAGCTGGTGACCCTCTGGTTGCCAATCCAGGTCTCTAACCGTTACACCACAGAACCCCCCAAGTTGTGATTATATGTGAGGAAAATGAGGGAAAATGCAGATGTAAGACATTTGTAGTAGACTAGACTTCCTTTGGGGCACCCTGTGTGCCCTTCGAGTTCTGCAGGCCACATCTTGAGGGCCCATTTACGGTGGGAAAAGAATTTTATGAGTTTACGGGATGCTGTTTTTACAAGCGGCTGAGGAGAAATAATGGGGTCGAGAGTCTACCTCCTTCGTCCTTCCCTCGCACCATCCCTCTCTCCTACTCCCCAGGCCGCTCCTATTACCTGCCGGCTGGAGGACTCAGGAGTATCGCTTAATAAAAGTTAATCATGAGAAACTTGTTCATTAATTATAGTTCAGGCTGGCTGCCCGTGTGCCTGCTCGCCTTCCTACTTCTCTCACACATTCAGGTATGTCTTTATGCTTCTGCCTGGAATTACACTCTTTGCTTTTGTCCTTTTACCCCCCACCCCCCACACCACCCCCACTCAACTATCACTATCTTCTTGTTGAGAGAATATCCACAAAGTTAAGTATCGCGAGCGTTAGTGTGTGACATAAAGGAGGTATCAGTTGGGTGATTTAATAATTGTGTTAATTGTGCTAATATGTGGTTAAATTATGAGCAAGAACAGCTAAATTCAAACAACATCAGTGTATCTTAATGTTCAAGGAAATGTTTTGCTTTTCACTTCTCTATCTTCATTTAAGTCACGTGTCAAACTCAAGGCCCCGTGGGCAAAATCCGGCTCGCCATTTCATGTTATCTGGCCCGGGAGAGCATGCAAAGACAAGATTTCAATGCAACTGCATTTTAAAAAGGATTTAAAAAAATTTTTAAATATATTTTTCTTTTTTTACAATAAAAAATTTCAAAAATGTTTGTTTCTTACAAAAAATGACTGGGTGAGTTTCCTGCAGATGCTTTCCCAGACCTTCACTGCTGCTTGTTTGTGGGTCTTCCTGCCTCCAGTTTGGCCTGAAACGTGTGCCCAGACCCAGTCTTGTCATGATTTAGGATTAGTTTGATGTTTAATATATTTTTGTTAGGATCTTGGTTTTTCACCTTTGGTGTTCTTGCCTCTTGTTTTATTACCCCTTTGTCCTGTTCTGTTTCGTTTGTCTCTGCTTCCTGTTTTATTTTGAAGGACTGTGTTTGTCATGATGTTTTCTATTTGACTTTCCTCATCCTCTTCTCCCTGATTGTTTCCACCTGTGTCTCGTTAGCCCTTGTCTGTATTAAAGGTCTTGTCTTTGCCTGGGTTCTTGCTGGTCGCACTGTTTACTTTCCGTGTTCCTGACTAATGTTTAGTCTGGTAATTTTGTTATTTTTTCCCTTGCCTTATTCAGAGTTTTAGTTGTTTTTTTTTTGCTTAATTTTTTAGGGTTTTTTTGGTTCTGTTTTTGTGGATTTTGGATTTTCCTATGCTGACAGTGTTTTGTATTTTGAGTGCCCTCTCTGGAAATAAATGTCTTTATCTGATTACGCCTGCCTCCTGCGTTTGGGTCCTCCACTACGTATCTCATGCCAGGTTCACACAGTACGATTTTTAGTCTTATAAGATTAATTCAAGTCACATTACATGACGTGAAGTCGGTAGGTAATTGATTTACAGAATGTTATTCTGTGTGATTGAACATACGTTGTATCGTGGCTACGTCAGAAATATTTCAGGATCTAAACGCAGCATCATCGCGTCGTTAGCAGGTTGCTGCTAACATGCTAATGCATAATGACTCTAAGGTTAGCATTGTTGTAGTGGTGTTGGTGTACTTTGAAATGAAAAGAAATAAAATCAAGAAAGAGAAGTGCGTTTCTTCCTGATTTCAGTTACACATTTTTATTCCCGTTTCTCAGTTGTATCTGGCACTCTTGTTGCTAGGCTACGGTGCTGTGTAGATGTGCTAATGCCTACTGTATTTCATGGTGTGTTCCTATTGGTTGGTTAGCTGACAGAGCTCGTAGAGGCAGCGACAGGTCGTCACTCCGACATGATTCCTCCAAATTTCTTACACTGATATATCTGTCTCAACCGTCTTTAGTCCAAGATGGTTCTATTGTTTGTTTTGTCTTTGCTCCTGTGTCATTGTGAGATTGACCACCACCGTTTCTGAGCTACGATGGGACATTTTTACCACAACTGTCCATCTTTCAGATGATACTGCTGAAACTGTGCGGTGTGAACCCACCATTAAGGAGCATGAAGGTGAAGCAGTAGCGCCAGATGCAAACTGCAACCATCTGCTCTGCTCACCCAGAGATGTTAGTCAGACACAAGAATGGTAGGATCTGGTGAAATTTCAAAATAAAACACCACTAGCAAGCTCTGACTCATCCATCCACATAATGTTACACAGAAACTGTGCAAATTATTCAGTTTTAAAAGATTAGAGATTTGAACCACCTACGAGGAAAGCACATTCTATGAGACACCAGTCATTCTTTTGACTGTAATTCTAAAAAGGAATGAGACACACGCAATATACAACTTCAAACGATGATCTAAAAACCTTCTGGTGCACTCGTAATCTCACCTGAATCAAGCTGAGCATTGCCACCCAGCTCTGAGACGCTTCCTGCAGGACTGTAGGTTGCATCAAAGCTGCTTCAAAACTAGACCATGGGTCTTTCTGCATCCTGTGGGACTCCAGGTGCTGACAGGGGCTGATGAGACACAGGTGTCAACATTCTAGTCAAACCTAAAGCCACAACAGAAATAACACATCAAAATAAGAGGAGATGGTAATCAACCAGCAAGCTCACAAAGAGCAGCCAGAGATGAAACTGAAATGAGGAACAGGGACACAACAACAGTCACATAACAGATCAAAGCTGATCTAGACAAACCTAAAACCAACCAAAACCCAACATTATGGTACTATGATGATCATAATGGATAGAATGATTGATGATAGCGAATGTCATAAAATTTTGAACATATTTCTAATTCTCCAAGAAACTGAAATGGACGTTATTGGACCTGGACACCGTCAGGTTTTCTTATAAATAACTGTCTGGTTTGGGAATGTTGGAGTTAAAACTCTGTCTGATCGTCTGACAGCTTGTGTGACAAAGCGGCCGAAGAAGATCCAAGCTGTAATTAGGGATGATGTGTCACTCTTCGTCTTGTTGCTCTCCCTTATTATTTAGCCTGATTTATGTAAAGCTGTCCAGCGCAGCTGAACTTCGAGGGGCTGTAGGGGCATTTGCTCACGTCTGTGTCTCTATGTCTCTTTCCGTTTCATACAGACACGTGAAGACAGACAGAGTTATAATCCGTTTAACCATGTGTCTGGTGTTTCTTCATGATGCAGCCTAGCCGTGTCCAGATTGGATCATAGCTGGCTCCATCTTCACGGGGACTCTTCCCGACCGCAAGAACAGCAACCAGCAGAAGGGCCAAAAGGCAAATCCACCAGTCAAAACACATCTTTTGGCCAAAACCAGCAGGGTTTTGGACTCCTGCTTCCTCTGTAGAATGAGGAAAAATAGTCTCTCCCTGAACGTCGCTGAGAGGTCAACAGGCTCACCCAGCCGTGTCATTGCAAAGCAAACACACACACACGAACAGTCGCGAGCAAAATGAGCGGTCTTGACAAATGTTTTCATCTATGATCCTGCTACGCAAGGCTTATTTCAAGATATGTAAAAGGAGATGGCCTCTGTGTCCTGCCAGGTATTTTCCACCTCTGGTTTCATTTATTTCATTCAAAGAGTTATTTACTTGTTGTTTTTTTTATTTCCTAAAAATATATCTTTTAAGATAACGATCATTTGTTCCTTCTGTCTGGTGGCAGCTTCTTCAGTTAAAGTACTCTGCGAATGAGCATCTTTACAACATCCAGCAGTGAAAGATCGTGTGCTAAAGATAAATGTGCATGTAAAAGTTGGTCTAGATCAGAGATTTCAAAACTCATCCAGGCCACATCATCACCATGGTTACCGCTAAAAGGCCACATACCCATCATATTCTCCACGTTCTCGACCAGCGACAGTATGTTGTCAGATTTCCAGCCAGTTCCTGGACAGTGCATTGTGTCATAAAATCTAAAATTTCACAAATTTCTTTAAATTCTTTATCGTAAAACTGAGGCATTTAGTCTTGATTGTGCTTTGACACTTTAGGCTACACAAACTGACAAGGCATGATAGGACATGCCAACACTGAAGCCCAACAGCATGATATTGCAATCTAATGAAAAGGCTGTTATAATTAAATACAATATGAATGTGATGTACTGACCTGAAAATAAAGATATGTATCATTGTTGGAAACTGCAGTATCAACTTTTTATTTTAGATTGAGTTGCAGATCAAATATAAAAAAGCATTTTCACAGGAAAGCTGTTTCACCATCTTGGAGTGGTCCCAATGGTTGGTTCACAATCTAAACTACAGCTGAAAGTTCATCAGTTTACCCAAACGAACATGAAGTTGAATTTATGAGCAAGAGCAGCAATATACGGCTACAGACAAAGTTTATCTTTGACAAAAGCTTATCTGATGACAACCTCTCCCAGCAGGATGCTGAGCAAACACTGTACTTTTTGTAAAGGATGTGATTACAAGCACACGCATTATGGACAAAAAGGGATAGTTTAACACATCTTCTTATTCCATCAGAAGTTCAAAAGTATTAATTTATTGCTAGGTTCCTGTTTCACAGGAAGATTTCCAAAAGGACTCAAATGTCTAAAATCTCTAGAATGTGGTGGAGCTGACGTCACTACGGTGTATATACAGTATAAATTTGATCGGCAAAATCAGGGGTCAAATAAATGGAGCTGTGAAGACAAACAAAAACATGTGTGTCTGACTTTGCCAGACCGATCAACCTTCAGTGCCATGAAGCAGAAAAGAAGCTAGAAAAGAAGGCGAACTACCGGTGTATCTTTCATACCAGGTTCACTGTCTCATTTGCATAACAAATGGTGCTGCATTATGTATTGTGAAAATGCCTGCTGGGTCGTGAAGGTGTTAAAATATGCAAAGTGTTAGTAAATGTCGGTACTCTGAGTGTGAAGACATGTTGCATTGCAATGTAATAGTCGATTCATTAATGCGGTGGAGTTGTGTGTTATTAAGTAGGGATGTGCTTAATTAATATATGCAGATAAGTGCAAGATCACACGTTGCTGAAGTATGAGATGGTGCAGTAGTGAATTACATATGTGTGTTAATTAAAGTTTTGTCCAGAGTATTTCTCCATCTAAATCAGGGGTGTCATCCCAGTCATCCCAGGCCACATCATCACCATGGTTACCCTCAGAGGGCTGGTTATTCCTTACTATCCTGCTAGTTCTTGAACTTGGACGTCAAAGAAAAAGCATTTAATTTTTGTCACTACATCTCAAATTTCACAAAATGTGCATATTTTGTACATTACAATTTTTTCTCATAGAATTGCTTTGTAAAAAAAAAAGCTGTAATATGGCAGATTTTACTTTTTTCTTTTTTTTTTTTTGATGAAAAAAGTGTATTTTTGTCATGGGAATCTCAAATTTCGCAAAAAAAATTGCAACCTTTATAAAATTGAGACTTTTATAATAGAATCTTTTTTTTTTCTCACAGAATCACAAATTATAAAAGAACGTAGTTTAAATACAAATTTTGTTGTAAAATGTAAGATTTTGCAAGAACGAGACTTATTTTTCAACAGGCTGTTATGTTCTTTTTACAGTCACGAAATTTTGACTCTTTACCTTCCAATTTTTATTTATTTATTTATTTGTTTGTTTGTTTATTGGGAAAATATAAACGCTTTGCAACATTTTGACATAAAATTGCTGCAGTAGTAAGACTGAATATTTGCACAATTCCAACTTTTTGTCTTAAAATCTATCTAAACAATTTATTTTTCCTATAAAAAGGTTAAATTAAAACAAAAATCATGAGTTTGGACTGAAATTAGAAAACATTTTGTTGCAAAAATCTCCTGTTATTCCACTTTTTGACCTCAGTACCAAATCCAAGGGGCAGCTGCATTGAAATTTTATCTTTGCACGCTCTTGCGGGCCAGATAAAACAACGTGATGGGCCGGATTTGGCCCAGAGGCCTTGAGTTTGACACGAGTTCTAAATTGTGAACAGGAGATATGATGGGAAAAGTATTGTGCTTTAAAAGATTTCAGTGATACAGGAGTTTTCATTTTTGATAATCCACCCTTATTTCATGCACCTGCATGAGCATGAACCAGCAGGTGTGTGTGATCGCAGCTCTGAGGGTGACACGCCGGAGGTAGATGGGCTACGAAGCTGGAAGGATTCTAAAAAGCTAATTTTCCCAGTGGCCTTCTTGCACCTCTGCCCTTCATATGCAGCCATTTCCATAAAGTGCTTCCCTTGGGGAACCAACAATAATAAACAGTTATTAGTAAATGTATTATGGCAGCACGTCCCTTTTGCCCTCTTGCCTTTCCTCAACAGTCAACCTACAAATACTCACCGCACCACCGCAGCAGCGGCTGGACCTGACGCAGGAGATGAATTTGTGTGCGTGCATGTGCGTTTTGCATTTCTGACCCATCTGACAACAGAGTGCTGAATTCGTGAGGGAATTGGGCTAATGCTCATAATAGCTGCAGCTATTATAGCAAAAAGCTTCAGACGCAGCACTCCTGCCAAATTCAAAACTGCCATGATTTCATCTGATTGCTTGGTGCTTTTAGCCATGAAATCCCTTCACATTGCCTTTTTTATTTATCCAGTTATTTTTGCACTTTCTGTTATGGTGGGCTAAATTGCTCTGAATTAAAATTCAGACAGTATTATCCCTGGTGTTTAGTGGTTCAACCTATTCAATTAGTGATCTATGAATGCTCGCCCCTCTAATTAGAGAATTAGACTCCAATACGAGTGTTTGTGAGCCGCCATGTTGCGACTAAAAGACAGACACAATGAAATCCATGAGAATTCATAATTGACAAGTTAACTGAGCAATAGGTGGGATCAGACTACTGAGCTGGTCTTGTTTTTGTGTTTGTCTGTGACACGTGTTTGCAAGGCTAACAGTCTGTGCTGCTACTGTTTTTCATATTTGCTTTTGTCATTATCATCATCTGGGCTTCGGGGACACAAACAAACCAGTGCTCATGCACAAACAGCTTCTCATCACCATTACTGGAAGAAGAAAAAAAAAAAAAGGAGCTTCCTTTCAGCAGCTGCATCTGAACTGGCCCTCTGTGGAAGGACAGGAAAGGAGGGGTGAGAAAGAGGAAACAAAGAATGAGCACTTGCCAGGACTCTCCAGTAGCAGCACTCCAAACAAAGACCCGAAGTGAATGAACTTATTTACATCTCCATTGAATTTTGGGGGACACAAGAAGGCTGTGAGTGGGTGTGAGGCCAGACAGGCTGTCTACCTGAACGAGACCGTTGTGTTATGGGTGTGCAGTGAAAGGTTGGTCGTCAGGGCAGCTGACGATGCTCAGCACTTAAAGAGTTGGTTTGTGTGATGTTTCATGCATGTGTGTGCTTGTACGCTGACCTATTCATCACATTTAACCTAATGTCGGGATCACACTGTACAATTCTGGCCGTCTCAGAGGAAAGGTGAACAACCGTGTTAAAAATGTTCCATCGCAGCTCAAAAATGGCAGATCTCACCATCAAACAGTTGCAAAGATGAACGATAGAACCGTCTTGTGACCAAAGAAAGACGACTGAGACAGATATCAACAGTGTCATTAATTTGGAGGAATCGTCTCAGAGAGTGACGACTTGTCACTGCCTCTACAATCTCTGTCAGCTAACCAACCAATAGGAACGCACCATGAAATAACATAAACATCAGTATGTCTACACAGCACAGTAGCCATCAGCACCAGGTACAATGAAGAAAAATGAATTCACATATGTGAAGCTCTAATAACATGTGAAGGACAAAAGCAAAAAACAAACATTTTTTGTAAAAAAGCAAATTTTGTTCTAAAATTTAAAATTTTGCAAGAATGAGACGTTTTTCTTTCCAACAAACTTTTTATTGTACAATCACAAATGCCACAAAATTGTCCCTTTATGACTTAAAATTACAATTTTTTTATTGTAACATTTTTTTATTGTTTCTTGTTGTTATAAAAAAAGTTTATTTTACAGAAAATTAGACCAAAATATAGGCATCAACCAGCTGCTCTCCACCTCAGTTATTCCACTTTTTGATGTCTGAATCAAACAGGCAGTCACACTGAAATATCCTCAGAAATGTTCTCGTTATTAGAATATGATTGGACAGATAAAATGAAGTGGCTGGCTGGATTTGGTCTGCAAACCTCGACTTTTACACATGCTTTATGTATATTAGTCACATATCAGTCATGATGGAGGCAGCTCACAGAGCTATGGTGATGTTAATGATGTAAGAGTGACCATATGGGCTAAAAATGGCTAAAGTTCCTTTGTGCTGCTTTTAGAAGCGCATTTTAGAACATCTCCGTTCAATCTGGAACTATGCAAAAAGTTCATGTCTGCGCGAAAACTGAAAATGGCGTGCACAAAAACACCCAAACCAACCTGATTTAAAACTGTGTGTACTCACACCTGCAGACATTTTCCTTTTAAAAATCACAGGCCACACAGGTTTGTGCAGGTGGATCTGCTGCATTTTCTGCTCTCAACCCCGCCCCCCCCCATTCTACCATAAATGATCAATGCAAAGAACCTCATGAATGTTCCTGTACATAAATCAGCTGCTGCCGGCTATCATATGCGTGCGCCTGTCTGTCTATTCTCTGTGGATCCAAAACACTGTGATACTAAATATGTCAGAACCATGTTTGAGTCACTTATAACTTGTACATTGATCATATGCACATTTTTATGGTTCTTATTAGACAAATCCATATTCACTCGGAGCCCTTAGCATGACTACAGTCAAATTCAGGAATGACATTTTTAAAACTGAACTTTGCTCTCAATTCATTTTTAATGTTTTGTGCTCCACACAGTCAGGAAACTGGACGTTAGACTGGTCATATTGAAAACGCCCCCAATTTAACATTATATATTGTTAATCATATCAAACATATACCTTTCTGTTTATTCCTGCAGGAAAGAGTCATTTTTACCAGAATCCTGAGAGCAACGTGCCCCAGGATGGAGTGGTTCTGGGAGGTCGGTGTGTTTAATACTGGACCCAGTTCAGCACAGAGATCCAAGAGCACTGATATATTGTCAGTCATCATGTGGGTTCAGGAAAACTTGATGGTTCCTAAGATTCTCCATCCTGATCCATTAATCCTCCAGGAATGTCAGCGCATACATTATGCAACATTACACATGAGCTTCTTAAATGTTTATTTACTCAGTGATTAGACTGATTAATACACACATTTTCACATCAATCAGTGCAGTCCACCACTACAGAATATAATGTGATTATGGAAGTGTTTATGGAATAGTAATGGATCACTGCAGGAACACATCTATGTCACTGCAGGTTTAGCTGTTTATGACTGCGTGGATCTACAAGTCTGATGGTTTTTACCACTGAACCATCCGTGTCACCATTTTGCTCCATCTGTGTGTGAGGTGTGAAAGGTATAAACTTAGCGTAGCATTGCACACATTCAAAGTCAGTTCCTGTCAAGATGGTGTCCAAATATGTCCACAAAAACTGGCTTCTAAGCGCTACCTTTCAGAAACCTGTTGGTGACATCACCATCGTCCAGTTCTCTCTTCAGACTATGCACAAATAATCACACACTGCTGCTTAAAATATCCAGACTGTATTAAATATGTAAACACTGTCCCCGGATACTCATTAGTACCTCAAGTCGAATTCCCCAGAAAGATAGAGCTCTTGAACCAAATCAAAACCTTTTATGTTATTATGTGATAACTAATCCAGTAGTTCTTCACCTCTGTTCGCTGAGCTTTCCCTGAACCTCCAATGGAGCAAGTTTGTGTTAAAGGCCATTTATTTTTAGGCTTACCATTACTCTCTGAATTGAGACCCAGACAGACACATTTGGGCTTAATCTGGGCTACATTTGGTACTTATGACTCAGCTGCGGCGCTGCAAAAAGCAGTGTGGCCCAGATGTGTTCATGAACTGGGTCATACTACAGGCCAAGTTTGGACCAAACATTCTTTGACATCTGGATTAATGCTTTTTACTCTGCAGTCAGGAAGAAACTACAATTAACCTATGTAAGTAACATTTTTATTTTAAATTATGTCCTGTAAAAAGTGTCTTGGTCTGGAAAGAAAACTCATGTGCAAATCAGCCCACCACAACATTTAATCTGCACCTCAAGAGTGTGCAAAGACCATAATAAACATAAAACTAGTAGCTACTAACTACAATTTCTGAAAAAAATTCTGAAGAGTTGACAATGCAACTGCTGGTTTGAGTCAGCATCGACGGCATAAACTCAAATAACTGAAGTGAGGAGAGCAGCCAGGAGACCGTTGAGCTGCTATTTTAGAATGAAAAGTAACTATTTCACATCAAAACATCATGATTGTGCAAACATTGTGCACCTAACTTCCACCCAACATGCTATTACATAAAAGTTGCTAATTTTGTCAAAAAATTTCATTCTTGCAAATATGTATATGTACTGTATATAGATAGATAGATGGATAGATCGAGAAAACCAAGAAAAAAGTCTCTGCACACTTAGATCCATGCAAACAAGTGTATTTTCCACCAAGCTTTCAGTCTATCGACCTTCATCAGGACATTGCAATGCCCTTGAGATCTCAAATTAATTATCTCGTTATCACGAGAAAACAGCGGAGTTATGTCGTTATCACGGGAAAATTATGTCGTTATCACAGTTAAACAGAGGAAAAATAACTCGCTATCATGAGAAAACGGTGGAGTTATGTCGTTATTACAAGAAAACAGGAGAAATAAAATGCATGCATGTATGGCCCTTTAGGGCTTCCGTAGGTATGTGTGTGTGTGTGTGTGTGTATAAATGTGTGTGTGTGTATATATATATATATATATATATATATATATACATACATACATACTGTATATATATACATACAGTATGTATATATATATATGTATATATTTATGACAAAAGATGCAGTTATAAAAATTTTGTAATTCAATCGTCAGTCTCAACTTTTCCATGTCTCAAAACCCCGAGTCGACAACCGAGGGTCGGTGCACCATGGCCCCCCCTTGCACCCTGCTTGGGGTTTTGTTCACGAGTGGCAAAAATGGAGGAGCCAGATGAGGTGTTTCGGGCGTCTGGTGAGCATGTTCCTGGATACCTCCCTCGAGAGGTGCAGACCCAGGACACGATGGAGAGATTATGTCTGAAAAAGAGTCTAACTCTGGTCAAAGTGAAGCCAGTGAGGTAGATGTGGTGAAAAACCTGAACTGTGTATTTTTCTTTTCACTGATTTTATTCTTAATTTTGGTAAATGTAACAACAATTAACTCATTTACAACATTTCTGAAACAATGCTTGAGGGGAGTTTGAACTCTGTAGAAGCTGAAAAGCGCCTTCAACACTGTTTCCTTGCTCTGACATTTCGAGCAAAGTTCAGAGTTGAATGTTCTATATTTTCAGATTTTGAGGAAACAAGATGTAGATTATCAACAGTTTTGTGTGTTTGTGACTCCATGCTAATTGGCGCTGCTCTTCATTAAAATGAGCTGAATTCATGAATGTGTTCACAGATCAGTGCAGTTCCACTAACTCACCCGCAGAACTGGTCGTTCCCAACGGTGCTGTTTCTGGATCACAATTTCATGCTAATTTGCTGAGATTATTCGATCTGTCCCAAGATATCCCGCTACTTGAAGCCTTAAAGGGAGATAAATTGTGAAGAAAATCCTCTTTATGCGCTTGATAGCATTTATTTAGATGTATGAAGTGACGACCAACTCACAGTCTGCAAGTCTTCTTCAACTTTTGTCCTCATTTCCTGTCTCATTACTGTTAACAAAGGTCACTAGCATAGCACAATCAAATAATAAGAATAAGAATAATAAAGGAAAGGTTCACATACACTCAATTTTGTTTAACTGGACATTAAAAAGGCACATGTCAACACGTGTCAACAACTCCCACGGGCCAAATCTGGCCCACAACTTCCAGTTTATCTGGTCCATGAGAGTGTTCAAAGACTAGATTCCAATGTGACGCTTGTTTGATTCAGTTCTGACAACAAAAACTGGAATAACTGAGGTGGTTTATGTGAAAAATGTAAAAAAAAATCATGATTTTGCAAATGTTTGCAAAATGTACCACAAAACATTGCTAGTTTCTGTCAACGTGTCATTTTTATAAAATGAATGTGTTTTATAAGAAGAATTTGTGATTTTAGAACAATTTTACGACTGTTGTACTTTTATGTCAAAATATGTCAAAACTTTTTTGGGGAAAAAAGTTGGGATTTTTATTTTATGATTACTTTCGGATTTCACAAGAAGAAAAATAATGCATTTTATATGAAATTTGATATTTTATGACAAAAGTCACTATGAAAAATATGTGATATTGTTAAATTTGCCATTAACAATATCACATATTTTTCATAGTCACTCTTGTCATAAAACATCAAATTTCACACAAAATGCATTA
>JBAMYA010000007.1:2999436-3009971 GCA_037176975.1 Arrhamphus sclerolepis | reverse complement strand
CCATTTCAGGAGGAATGGACCAAAATTCCAGTATGATATTTTCTTCCTATAATATTTGAGCCAAGATAAACAGTTTAACTAAGCTGATTGATCATAGCCACATCTGGATGTAGGGTCAGATGTGGGGTCTGAAAACCATACTTAGGGATTCCTCATCCAGGAGGTGGGACCAACTGTTGCTTCTCAAACAGCCTCAGGATGCAGTTGGTTAGAGCTACAACCAGTCAGAGCAACAAACAAGGTGGCGTATTCATAGCAACGCAAAAGAGTCAAAGGGAGACTGAGAATAACCAGACTACAACGTCTCAGCTCTGTTGACACCATGTTAATTCCCCTCAGAGACGCTCTACAAGGATAAACCAATCTGATTGGCTCCCCAAGACTTTTGGGTATAAATAATGAGCTTCAGCAGAGGGTAGCTAGACGGATCTGCTGAGCAAATCTTAATTTGCAAGTAAGCGGTACATCTAGATTTCTAGACTACTGTTTAAAAGCATTTCTACCAAATAGTAACCAGCAGGTGTGTCAACATTTGACTTTGAAGAATTGTTGTTTAAGCTGTTTAATCAACATGTGACATTATTCTTATATCAAGCTTCCATTGACTCAGCTCCCATTTGTTGGAATCAGTCATTGATCTCATAAATATTGTCTTTAGTCAGGAGAAACTCTGCTTTTAATTAAGGAAGTTTAAATTGGAAATTTCAACCACAACAACCACAAATGTAAAGTGATTAACTGACTTCAGACAATCTTCTCATGTCTAGTCTAAACAAAACAAACAAACAAACAAACAGAAGAGCATAACATTTCTGTAGTCCCGGTTAAAAAGTCAAACATAGGAAATACAATCTTGAGCTCTAACTTGTCCAAACTCACAAAGACCTCTTGAAGGCTCTTCACTGTCCGTGATGATCTGATAGGACAGGAGAGGCCAGCCATATTTGCGACCTCTTCAGTGTGAGCTGCAGACCTCCTGGGAACCTGGAACTGTGTGAGATCAAACAAAGAGCTGATGATAGATGTGGAAGACTCTGTGGAAGCTGATAACCTCCTCACCCAGAAGGCACTGACAGCTCACACTGAGGAAGTTCTTAATGCCAGGTATGGAGCTTACCCTACATGCATAACTACTTACATACACTATCAGGATTCCACTGGATTTAAACCACCTCTTTTTTTTGTCTAAGTCCAGTCATCTTCCCCCATCTCTGCTCCCTCTTCTCAGTGAGTCAGGAAGCAAAGGCTCCCTCATTTTTTCTGACACCCTCGTCCTTCAGTCTATTGATTGCAGACGAACCAACAATTCCCCGTTGGCTTCTAATAAAAAGTGAAGTTCATCGGTCTTTCCCTTCCCCTGACACACACACATACACACACCAGATTCAGTCCTCCACTGCTCTGGGACCCTCTTATTAGAAGACACTTGCTGACCTTCTGTAGAAAGGCCACCTATACTAACCTTTACAGCTGCACTTTTACTTCCTGCAAAACAGCCGTCTTCTTGTAAGTTTGCTTGTGTTTGTTTTGTCATGAAATGCAGTAATAAAGCAGTCGTTGCATCATCTATGTTGGAGATCCTAGCAGTGCCTCCTGATATTCGGGTTCCCCTCAAGCAACCACACACGTGTAAAGTCCTTTTCAGGTTGGTTCCTGCTGGTATCAGCAGCCTTGACTTGCTACGTCAGAGTCCCAGCAGGCTACTGCATAAAGAAGTCCGGTGAGTAGATGATTGACGGCTGTCGGTTCAGCGTCACCAGGTGTTGCTCCCTAAAGCACTGCCCCACCTCTCCCACCACCACAGCCAGATGTATGACTGAATAAATACATATATAAAATAGAATTTCAAGCGAAAATGTGAAAAAAAAAACAAAAGAAAAAAAACATACCAGCCTTTTGTCAAATAATTGATAAACTTTTGGCAAAAAAGTAATACTCATCTTTTAGAAGAAAAAAAAGGTGCTCACAAAGAATTTCAATGAGGATCATCAAGCATGCAGAGAAGCATGGACAGGTATATGTCTGACATTAAAGTTTACAAGCCATTTGATATTCAGAATCCAAGCAGCACTGATGATGATAGTTTAAATACCTTGATGTTTTAATACAAGAGTAGAGAGCAGAGACAGAAAAATGAATGTTCATGGAAGTGTTATGCATATCATCACATTTTCAAAATACATAAATACACACAGAACTGGTATTGACATTAACACTAGTTGAAACATTTACATAGAACTATACGTAGGTCATAACAGTCATTTTGAATCCCTTTGTTGTGAATTAAAGGAGGGACTCTGACCTTCTGCTAAATGTTTAACTACTTTGAAAATGTTAAATTAACTTTTGTGTGCAGCTTTGTAAATCCTGAAAAGGTGTTGAAATTAGCTCTGTGGGGGTTGAGTTAAACACTGTGAAATACACTCTGTGAGGCTGACTGTAAAATACTGAATGAAATGATTATTCTCATTACCAAGACTGAATGGCAACCTCTACAGCTAAGAAATGAAGTGCTAAAAACTGAAGTCGCCTGAATAGCCGCTGGGGATTGGCTCCAAACCTAATTTTACCTCAACCATTTGCCACAGATTGCCTTATGTTAACAGTTAAAGAAACTACGACATCAAGCAATTTTATTCAATTCTGCCTTAAAAAACTATCTCCAGTGTTTTTTGTTTGTTTTTCTGAAACTAAAAAAAGCTGAAAAAGGAAGATAGAGTTCTGACTTCTGAACCCAAAGTTCCATTTATCTCACGTGTCAAACTCAAGGCTCATGGGCCACTTCATTTCATCTGGCCTGCAAGATCCTGCAAAGACAGTCATGAACTTATAACTACAACATTTCTGAGGAAATGTTTGATTCAGTTCTGACATCAAAAAGTGGAATAACTGAGGTGGAGAGCAGCTGCTTTATGTCAGGATTTTACAAATGTTCGCATAAGATTTTACAACAAAAAGTTTTTTTTTGCCAAAACTTGAGATTTTTGTAAAATTAATTTTTTTTGTAAAAACATTTTTCGATTTTTAGGAGAAGAAAATTGAAGTTATACAAAATATGCAATTTTACTGCTTTTGTATTTTTATTATAAAAAAAAAAGTTGAAAAAAGTCTGGATCTTTCAAATTTAAAATTTTTTAATGAAATTTGTTTTGTTGTTTTTGTTTTACTTCTTATTTTACAAGAAAAAGCAAATTGTGATTTTAGTACAAAGCTTGAATGTTATGATAAAGGTCACAATTTATGAGAAATGTGAGATTTTATAACAAAAATCTACTTATTTCTTATTATTGTTATTTTACAACAAAGTCAAGGAACTAGAAGGAAATCTGAGAACATAGCTGGATGAGAAAGTAAAGAATTACTGTCCCTTGAATGGTAACCGTGGTGATGATGTGGCTCGCTGACCTAAGACATGTATTAGCTGTATTGGGAAAGACTTTCTTTTTAAGGCGAGACATGTAAAACATATAGTTGCCTGTCCAGAAAGACAGATTCCTCGTCTCAGAGTCAATTTACTTGTTTTCTTCCAAATTTACATTGTACAGCTGCCTAACTTCCCTTTCATTTAAGATTCTCAACTAAATAATGACCACTGGATTGTCTTAAATCAGGTGGTACCACCACCTTCAGCGACATTTGTGTTGGGTTAGGATTAGGATTAGGATTAGGGTCTTGGTGTTCAAACCCTTGGTCCCTTTGAAATTGCCTCATAGGATGTGGAATATCACCTCTCTGGTGGAGAAGGGACTTCAATTCAATTCAGTTCATAATCTAATGTATTCCGGATCAAAACTTAAAACCCAAAATCTGAAACCAAGAAATCAAAATCTGGAACCAGAAATTCAACTCTCTTTCTTGGTTACACTTTTCTTCTATCTGTTCTAAAGCCATCTCTGTTTCTTTCGCATTTGTACTTTTTCTGTTTAAGGTTTCAACTCTGAAACGAATGTCAAATCAGTGCCACATCAATCAACAGCAGAGGAGGTGGGACATAACTGAGATCTAGCAGCTCATTGGCTGCTGAATGACTCAGCATTTTATACGTCGACGTCAGAGCACCAAACTTCAGCTTCTGCAGAGTTGTTAACTTAGTGACTTTATCCTTATATTTAGCAAGTATTCAGACCTTCTAGACTATTTTTTAAAAAGTGAAAAGTGACTAATCTAGTGATTTTTTTTTAGTGTTATTGGGGACTTTTGCGTCCAACATGAAAGTGTGTATTGTTACTCTTGTCAATCAGGAGAGGGAACTGCCGTGAGTCCTTCACCGTCCAAAAGCACGCATAATGGGACCAGTCCTCAGCAGACAGCCCCTCCCAGCTGCAGTCTGAGAAGCAGAAATGATCCTCCTTTGAGGGAACCTGACTGTAAAAGTGTTAATCACGGCCCTGGATGGAGACATTTCAGAATATGAATACAATAAGATAATAACAGCTGAAAGAGATGATGCACTAGACTAAGATTATCAGGTCATTCAGCAACCAATGAGCTACTAGATCTCAGCTATGACCCGCCTCCTCCTCTGCTGCTGATTAGCATGGTACTGATTTGAGACTAATTTCAGAATTGCGACTGCAAAAAAAAAGGTGCAACTGAGAAAGATGATTTGAAACCAGAAATGTTTTTTAGAACTGATAGAAAAAAAAAAAAAAAAGATTGAACTCTTGGCTAGAGGTTTTGATTTCTTGGTTACAGATCCTAGGTTTTGGTACTCATATTTGAGGTTTGATTCATAATACATTAGGCTCTGAACCTACACCACTTAGCGCTACATTTCCATTGACAGGTATTGGGGGTAAAATCTAAAAAGCTGGTGTTGGATCAGAATCAACCTTCTGTTCGGTCCTTCCAGAGACAGAGCTGATTGCATGTACTGACTTAGCAAGATACTATTCCCAACCACCTTGTGATCATCGTACGCTACTTCACTGTTTACTTTTCATCAATTAATATCAGAATAATAAGAGGATGGAAAAGATGAAGAAATAAAAAAGAAAAGCAAACAAATGACAAGATCAACATTAAGGAGCTTTTTGCATGAACTCCAATGGTTGAGGCTAATGACACAAAATGACTCATACTTGAATGGGATATTGAGTGTGCTAAACAGCATCCTCTACTATACACAACATGTCCAATCATCGCTGAGTCAACATAGAAATGGTCATGTTCTTCAGCTCCACTGTCAAGGCGGCCGACTGTAGCTGTGGCCACAGAGTCGTTAGTATCTATTGAAGCAGCAATCCTCAAACTCGGTGGTGGATGAACCTGGCTAAAAGCCATCATGCTGACAAAATTCAAAGAGTCCTATCAACTCTGAGGATGCCCTCAGGTGTTGGAAAGATAGGTTATGTCTCTCAACCTACTTGGGTCTCTATGCGGGCTTATGCCCCAGCAACCTGAACTCAAATATGTGGAGGCTAATGGATGGATGAATGTCTGTATCTCAGCATTAAAACTATGTTTAGTCATCTGTAACAGCTTAACATCTGCATGTCAACATTTCTGTTAGCAGACTGATGTAATTATCTCAAAGCTCCCATTGCGCTGACATTGACGGCTTTTTCTTTAATCTCCACAGCAACGTTGGTCAACGTCAATGTGTCCAGTCACATGCTAGCCTGCTCTTTACTTAGAGACTGCAGTCTCTCATTCAATAGCACACTTTTATGCATGTTAGTTTAAAATCTGGAATCAAATTTGTACCCAGAGTAAGATGCATTCACTATGATAGCCGAACATCCAGAACTACATCTTGTCCGCTGAGCATATTGATGTATCGTTTGAAACTGAAAAACGTAGTTTGTATGAACTGGATGGAAACACACCAGTAAACTGGTGTTGTACCATTTGCCATGTATGATTTAATGTAAAAAAGTGCCCATCATATCTATTTTAATGAGCTCGCCATGATTTACTGCAGTACTGCATCAACCATGTCTTTGCACAGCTCTGCTTCACTTTCACCCAGCATTTATTTCTAGAGTAAGAAGTCTTCTGAACTTTTGGAAGCCGTTCATCCAAGAGTCTCTTTGCTGCCTACGTGATAAAAACAGAGTCCACCTTGAAGCAAGGGAGCATTCTCACTCATTTTCCTCTTTTTTCAGCCTTTTCTCTGTCAGGTCTTAAGCCAAGACCAATAAGTCCTATTAGTGAGTGTGGCAGGCCAGCTGACAGGCCAGTCAATATCCATGAGAAGGCCACTTCATTAATGATCCCTGCTTGCTCAGAGAGATGGAGGGGCCAGAGAGAGCGGCCTCTGACAGGCCACAGGGAAACACGAAGGGCTTGGACTATTTTCAGAAAGACCCAATGAACCTGTCAGAGTTCCTCACAGTAAAAGGTTTATCTTGGGGAAAATCTATTCTACCTTTACATCGTGAACATGTGAAGATGAGAATTTACTAACTGAAGCTTCATTCAAACCTGAATTTTAAAAAATGCCATGAAGCAGCACTTCATGGTGTTGGTATTTAGTATGTATGTAATTAAAACCACTTCTAAATGTTCCCATTCATGCCATGTATTGCTACAGCAGGACAGTTCAGCTTCATAGAAACAGAAACAGAAGAGCCAAGCCTAAGTACGCATCATAAAATGAAGCGATTGCACAAGCACAAGCCATGCCAACAAATCACCAAGGAAATCCCAAAATAAAACCCACGTCACCCCCATAATTGTAATTAGTTTGATGAGAAACATGATTACCTTTCAGGGTTGTGAGAGTTTATACCTGTAAATGTTGATCCAAGAGAAGCTGCTTCTAAAGTGAAATATGTCCACAGACAAAAATTAGAAATCTATCTTGGAAACTGTTTACATGATACGAAACCTAAACTGCATGAGTAAATACAACTAAAGATGAACAAAGCTGGGTTTTGTTATTGCTAAAGGATTGAGATCTGGGTTGTAACAGATCACGGATGATCTGTGGTCCATCACTCCTCAACTGCTTAGATGGTGCGTGGCAGTGATGAGCATGTATAGCAGGATGGACTTCCATCTTTTAAGTCACCAGTGTTGGAGCTTCCCTGTTGACGACGGTCTGTATCTTACAAACATGGAGGCTTGCTGATAAGCACTCCTGAATTCCTACCTTGTTGTGATAAAGGGGTTGGCGTGTCTGAATGATCTTTGGAGCTATGTTGGGGGACAAGTGTCCGTGGTCGGGTCTCCATTGTCAGATTGGTCCTGAAGCATGGGCTTGATCACGAGGGATTCAATTAAGACTTGTATAAGAAAATGAAAACAGTACAGTGTCCTTTGCTTGGACCAGTGTAACCAGGGTACCACTATGGAGCCTGGCCTGGGGGAGTGACTTATTTGCCAGAAGCCTTCACCAATGGGGCCTGGCTGGGCAAAGCTCAAACAAATGTCATGGGTTTGTCCTCCCAAGGGCCCACTACCTGCTGGAGGGGCCGTGAGTTAGGTGCTAGCAGAAGGCTTGGGTCTCAGGGAGAGTTTGGTCAGCATTATCAGTTGGGTTTATTTCCAGTGAGAGTGGGACTCTGTATGTCATGTTTTTATGTTTGACTCTAGTGCGGGCAACAATTACAGACCATGAATGGGTTGTGGAATGATTTATTGGACCAATAGTCAGAGGAGGAGTTCTGGATCTAGGCAGGAATTGGATAAAGCCTGGTGGGGAGCTGGTGCAGGAGTCAGGGGTAAACCGGAGATGGTGAGGGCTGGCGTGACGGTGCAGACGGAGGACAGGCAGGCAGCAAGGCAGAAGCGGGCAGTAAGGTAAGGCAGTAAGTAACTACCGAGGAGTAATGGAGAACCTCCGTGGAGATAGCTGGAGGACGAGTGCTGACCCAGAAAGGCAGATCAGCAGATGATCACAAGACCAGGTTCCTGGAGATTTAGAGGATAAAAGCAGAATTAGAGTTGGTTGCAAAAATGTAGCAATGTTAAAGTTTGACCTGATTACCATGTGAACGTGAAACAACCTGGCATCTTCCCCAGACATCTGCTCCTCTTTTAAACTCCTGCTGATGGACCTGATGAGCTGCAGCTGCGGGAAAGATCCTGCCTGCAGTGACAGGTGAGATACACACCCACAGCCAAGAGTATGACGCTGTAAGGTCTGCCCTTTGTGACCAATTCTGACCAACTTTAATGAACAGAATTTCTAGTTGCAGCCGAGGATCGGACGTGGTCCGATTTGGTGACCATGGCTCTCAGCCGGAGAATGGTAAAATGCTCTCTGTGGGTTTGGTATGAGATGTTGCCTCAAGTAGGGGAGCTTCGGTATTGACAGGACTTGTAGGCTGAACTTTCCATTCCAGATAGGTGACAACCTCTGTCATGACTTGGAGTAGAGACGCTGCTGGTCGACATCGAGAAGAGCCAGCTGAGATGGTTCAGGCATCTGGTCCAGGATACCTCCTGGACGCCTCCCTATGGAGGTTATTTTTGGGCATGTCCAACCAGGTGGTTTCTTTACTTCCCTGGTACCACTGCTCCAAATTGTTTCCACCTGTGTCTCGTCAGTCCTTGTCCCTAGATATCGTCTTGTCTTTCTCTCCCTGCTTGCTGGTCCATACAGTGTCTTATCATTTCCTTTTGGTGCTGGTCCCAGCACCAGGAGTTTCCTGCACAGGCAGTGTTTTTGGTGTTTTCATGAAAGAATTCATGGATTACTTCTGCTTTTCTCATCTCCTGAATTTGTGTCTTCACGTACCTGATAACGTAACTCTGGGGCAGCTCCAGGACACGCTGGAAGGATTACGTCTTTCAGTTGACCTGGGAAAGCCTTGGTGTCCTCCTGGAGGAGCTGCAGGAGATGGCTGGGGAAAGGGAGGTCTGGACCTCTTCACTTAGGCTGCTTCCCCACGACCTGGATAACCACAGGTTAATGGATGAATGGATGGATGAGTGGTATATATTAAACATAATTTTTGTGTTTTATTTAATTGGCATAATTGTAAGCAAACCAAGTATCATGCCTTTTCATTGGACTGACATTCATTTATACAAAGATTATTCCAACTTTTGACATGTAGTAAAAAGTAGCTTTAAAAGATGTCGTATCATTCATGTTCGATTGTTGATGTTTTAAAACTCATCACACTGAGCTTATTTAAGTAGTCATTTAATTTCCATTTACACTTGATGGCTATTTTCAATGTATTGCTTCGGGCTGTCCCGATCCAATATTGATATTTGTCCGATATCAGCCAAAAAGTGAATATTGGATTTTATCGTACTGCATCTAAAATCTCTGATATAAACGCTCCGATAATAGTAGTCAATTCCACAAAGTCTGCCCCAGCACTTCTGTCCTATAAAAATAGCTGACACTTCACACTCCAACACAGTAGTTGTTGGTAATGCACCTTAATGTTGCAGCCGCCCGCCAAAGAAGACAAGCGCTCAGCTCCAGCATGTAGAGATCACGTGATCACAACAACAAGCGTATGTCCGTAGCAGGGACGAGATATGTCGGCTGTATGGGAGTGTTTTTCCTTACAAAGACGTTGCAGCTACATGCAAAACTTATCATGCACAATTTTCTTGTGGTGGAGGAAGTTTAATATGACCAACCTCATTAAGCATTTGAACCAGCATCACAAAAAACAGTATGAGGAGTTTCAGAAGATCACCGAGGCAAAGAAACAACAACCTCTGGCTCTGTTGAACAACCAACGCTCAGCGAAACTTTTGGAAAGTGTGTCAAACTCCTACTGGATGGGAAAAGGTCATTGGTCATAACAGAAAAGATAGCCCAATTTATTGTGCTCGATGACCAGCCCGTTGGTGGTGAGTAATGTCATGTTTAAACGCTTAATTGAGCACCTCGAGCCTCGCTACATTATCCCTAGCTACATTGTAAACAAAACTATGACCCAGATGCATAAAGAAGTAAAGACTTTTATTGCTGCACACGTGGAGAAAGCTAATGCTGTTAGCTTCACCACTGACATCTGGAGCTCAGACCATCGACCGCTGTCATTATTGGGTCTGACTGCGCTGGATAGACAGTGACTCTACATCGCATAGAACAGTGATACATGCACGCGAGTTCAGAGGTTATTTTTCAGGGTCTCCTAATTTATTTTTTTACTTTTCTATTCAATTGAATTGATATTAATAAATGGGTCATCTTTCTTATACCTACTGCTGCTGACTGTTGTTCTCTTTTAGACTAATATCACTTGATAAAGCCCTTTCTAACATTACACTCTACAAAGATTCGTGTTGATATAATATCGGATCAATATCAGTATTGGCTGATATTCATGGTTGCAATATCGGTATCATATCGGAAGTGAAATAGTTGTATCGGGACAGCGCTAGTACTGCTTATATCCAATCTTACATCCAATAATAATCTAACTTCATAGATAGAGAGATAGATAACTTTATTAATCCCCGAAGGGAAATTCAAATAGTCAAGTCCTCATCATCATCAAAGTGTAAAAAACATCATCTAGTTAATTAACTAGAATTAACCAGTCTTCTTGCTGTGGGGACGAAGGATCTCCTGAATCTTTCTGTTCTGCAGCAGTGAGAGGAGCCGACTGCTGCAG
>JBAMYA010000007.1:2970808-2985178 GCA_037176975.1 Arrhamphus sclerolepis | reverse complement strand
CCACATATAGACACACAACCATCCACACACTCACTCACACCTAGGGACAATTTAGGAATGCCAATCAACCTAACGAGTATGTCTTTGGACCATGGGAGGAAGCCGGAGTACCCGGTGAGAACCCACGCAAGCACGGGGAGAACATGGTGTTGTTTGGGAAATGGATGCAGGTGTGCAGTGCCCACACTCAGCCAGCTCATCACCAGGGTGGAAAAACTCTGAGGCAGGACTGAGTGTCTAAGCAACAGGGTGACAATGGTGCACTGGGCATTGCGCAGAGACTCCAGCAGCCGATTGTGGACGCGGCGGGTTCAAAACCATAACAGGAAGAAGGGATAAAACCATTATGCACTATGCATCTCTATGTTACCTTTAAAAATTCTGCCCTCTCACAAACAGGTCCTCCAGTGAGCAGCTTCCTGCCGTCATCCACATCGGCACATGATCGGTAGTGGATGGATGGATGGATAGATAGATAGACAGATAGATAGAACTTTATTGTCATCACTGTTATGATGTTTTCTTTCTTGACTTATTTTATTTGTCATTTAAAACAAAAGATGTAAAAACAAATATCTATTTTCCGGTATTTGTTCAATAGAAGAAAATGTTGACTAGTTCATTAGCTTTTTTGTTTGTTTGTTTGCAATACAAAATTGAGTCTCTTAATGAACAGTGGATACACAAAGCCTCCATCACTTTGTTTTTTTGTTTTCTGTTTTTTCTTAAAAGACAAATGGATCACTTTACTTTTATGATCTTTTTTTTCTTTATTGTCAATTTCTAAAACAGAATCACTGTTCATCACACTGGTTTTCGCTGGTCAATCTCAGACTAAAAAGAAAATAAAACAACAATTGAAGAATCTAACAAAGAAGTCTGTTTCTTAACATGTTCAAAAGTGGTTCTATTTACTGTGAGCAACAAGAGCTGTTGGGAGTGAGAGTGTGAGATTGAATTAAGTTTTACTGACTTGAGAAAGAAGCTGTGGAATAACATCCATTATTGCTGTTTTTTTATTGACAGTTTTCACAACAAACTATCTCACGCCGATAACTCTTCTGAGCCATGGATGGTCACAGAAGTTGCCTTTAAACAACAAAGCTTGGCATTTTTGGTGATACTGGCTCACGGTGGCTTTGTCCCTGATTGGAGAGGATTGTGTTGGGTGAAAACAGCGCTAACCTTTCCGCTTGTTTACACCGTCTGCTGACAGAAGCTGAGGATGGGCCGGAATGAGGGAAACGAGGAGTTGACCTCACCGAAGTTTACCAATGGCCCCCCTCATTCCCTCACGTCCCCCTGAGAGTCGGTGGCTGGGTCTTAATAGGGGACCCAATGGAATAGCTGGAACGTCAGCACAAAGAGCGCTGGGGTGTTGAGACTGGCCAGGCTAGGCGAGGAGGTACGAGAGTGGGAGTCTGCTTTTCCTTTGTTACAGAGGCGCTTTCGGCAGCTATAGCGCCTGAGGAAAAGAGCCCTACTCGCTGTGAGGATGTTTGTGAAGTGTATTTTGTCCTTAGATGCTTGAAGAAGCTTGGTTTTGTTTTGTTTCTTTTCTTTTTTTCATCTCTTATACTTTGTATTTGCAGCAGCACAGAATTCAAAGAAAATGTGTTTTTTATTGAATATACATGTACTAGGTTACTTTCAGAAACAAATGAGTGTAGGTTAGCTGAGCTGCCTCTGCACTTTTCTTTAAATGTAAGAAAAAGTGAATGTAAAAAACCGCTATACTTTAGAAGTCACATGAATCATGGAAATAGTGGGGTATCAGTAATATCTTTTAAGGCACGATGGATTTGAAACATCACAAAAAATATATATTTAGTGCAATTTTTATTTATATATTTTTTCATCAGGTCTGATGATCAACATTATACAATGACCCAGTCATGATTAAAAGTTCCACAGTGCCTTCTAGGTAATCACAGCCAAAGCCTCTTAACTTGTTATGCCGGTTTCACACTATACGAAGAAAGACGGGCAATTGTGGAAAAAATGGTCCACTGCAGCTCAAGAATGATGGTGGTAGATCTTACAATGAGACAGGAGCAAAGATGAAGGATAGAACCGTACTGCGATGCCAAAGATGGGCTGCGACAGATTCAGTTCAATTCAATTTAGCGCCTGTTTACAACAAGTCATCTCTAGGAGCCTGAGAAACCCAGAGCATGACCCCCAAGCACATGGTAGTCCTGTCAGTGGCAAGAAAAAACTCCCGCTTGGGAAGAAACCTCGAGCAGGACCTGGATTAGTTGTCAGCTGGGCAAAGGAAGACAGAACAGAGAGGATGAAGGACAGAGAGAGGAGAGGTACAAAAATATATAAATATCTGGTATAAAAATAAATATATGGTGGTTGGAGGGTCGGACTGCAGGTTGGTCACGCCAGTGAGTATCCCACAGCAGCATCCAGCTGACAGATGCAGGTAAACGCCAGGATGGTCAGAAGATGGAAGGTTTACGATGTGAGGCGGAAACGAAAATAGCATCTGAAAAAGGAGAAGAGAGCGAGACTATGGAAGATAGACAAGGTTGATTCTGTTAAATGATTCAGGACAATCTGATATCAGCAGGGTCAGGAATTTGGAGGAATCGTCTCAGAGAGTGACGGCCTGTCGCTGCCTCTATGAGCTCTGTCAGCTAACCAACCAATAGGAACGCACCATGAAATAACGTAAACATCAGCTCCTCTACACAGCACAGTAGCCTAGCAACAACAGCAGAAGATACAATGGAGAAACTACAAGAAAAATGCAATTCAAATAAAGAAGAAAGACACTTCTTTTCTTGATTTTATTTATTTTCTTTTAAAAGCACACCAACACCACTAACAATGCTAACTTTAGAGTCATCGGTGCATTAGCATGCTAGCAGAAACCTACTAATGGCACGATGATGCTGCGTTTAGAGCCTGAAATACACTCAGGTTTATTTCTATCGTAGCCACGATTCAACGTATGTTCAATCACACAATGGAACATGCTGGAAATATCCCTTGGATATATATATCTCAGCCACTGCAGAGTCAAGAATCAATAGTTGAAATCAAAGTTTTAGTTATTTAAATTTAGGTAGGTCTGCAAGGAGAGCAAAACAGTCAACTTCTGTTGACAGGAAAGTTCTTTAAACAGTTAATGGAAAAGAATGGGAAAGAGCCAGAATTAAGCAGGAATTAAACTTTTCAAAGTGCCCTCTCAAAGTTCTCATCCAAAAGCCTGATTTATGCGTCTGTGTCAAAACTACGCTGCAGTAATGCCACAAGTGTGAACCCTACAGTACAGCTATGGCGTAGCCTGACGTGCCCCTCTTTGCAAATGTAACTGTGTGTTGTTTTCAAGTACATACGTACGTACAATAGTTTACTGCAATCACTGTAAAAATGACTGATGGTCAACATTTAGCAGCACTAACTTCAGCTTGAGATCTGGTGACTGTGAGGACAGTAGAGGAGGTACTAAGGGGCCCAAAGTGTGCCAAGAAAGTCTCCCCTACACCATTACACCACCAGCAGCCTGAACCATTGATGCAAGGCAGGATGGATCCATGCTTTCATGTTGTTTACACCAAATTCTGACCATCTGAGATCGAGACTCATCAGATCAGGCAATGATTTTTCAGTCTTCTATTGTCCAGTTTTAGTGAGTCTGTGTGAATTGTAGCCTCAGTTTCCGGTTCTTAGCAGGCAGGAGTGGCACCTGGTGTGGTCTTCTGCTGTTGTAGCCCATCTTCTTCAAGGCTCCACGTGTTGTGCGTTCTACATTCTACATTCCTTGGTTGAAACGAGTGGTTATCTGAGTTACTGTTGCCTTCCTGTCATCTCCAACCAGTCTGCCCATTCTCCTCTGACCTCTCACATCAACAAGGCATTTTCATCCACACAACTGCCGCTCCTTGAATATTTTCTCTTTTTGGGACCATTCACTGCAAACTCGGGAGATGGTTGTGGGTGAAAATCCCAGTAGATCAGCAGTTAATACTCAGACCAGTTGTTGGTTGGCACCAACAACCATGCCACGTTCAAACTCACTTAAATCCCCTTTCTTCCTCATTCTGATGCTGGTTTGAACTCCAGCAGGTTGTCTTGACCACCTCTACGTACATAAATGCGCTGAGTTACAGCCATGTGATTTGCTGATTTGTTATTTGTATTAACAAGCAATTGAACAGGTGTATTGTAATGTTTTTTTTTTGTTGTTGTTTTTTTAATTGAGGTAAAAGTCATCTGTGACACTTGATTTTCATTGGAAATGATTGATTTCTCCCTTGTGGTTATCTGTTAAAAAATGAAAAAGATATTACATTTTAAATACTGTTTATGCGTGTCCTCTTTGGTGTCAAAGGAAAAAAATAAAAAACAAAGAAGTGCCCTGAAGAGTTGCTGCCATGCATGAATTATACATATATATTTAACGTACAGGCATGTCAATTTAAAAAAGGCACTTTATTGGAGTGCTTTGGTTGGGAGAGTTATATCTTCCTTTGTAACTTTTCTTCTTTAACCCATTTAATCCCAAATTTTCCCCTGCAAAATAAGTGGATGTTTTTCAGTCTTTTCTTAAACAGAATATGTAATATTCTTCATTTTTTCAATTTGACTTATTGACACATTTAAAAACTAACATCAGTCTGTTTCAAATGCATTTTTGTCAACTGTAGATGTGACTGTGATGTAGCACACTTCACTTTGGTTCTTTTCAGTCTGTAAAATCCAAAACGTCTGATAGCTTTAAGCTGTATAGAAAATAGAATAAACAGCTGAAACCTTTGACACCATGAATATGAGTTCTGCTGGCGGCAACAATTGTTTACATGCTTACATTTACTCTTCTTTTCATCAAAATATGGATGCAAGCATATATTTCCAATAATATATAAGTAGTAGACCCTTAAAAGAATATATTTTCAAAATATTTCAGTTATTATGTCCATTTAGGTGTTTTGTACAGATATGAGGCAGACGTCTCCTTCGAGAGGTGCAGGAAGTAAAGAGGCCTGGTCATGTGACCATTCACATTCGTTAGTTACATGACATTTATTCAATTTAGAGGAGGAAACCAATTCTTTTGTTTAAAAACTGCTTTAGCTGCCCAAAGCCAATACAACACTTTTGGGGCTTCCAAAAGGAAAAAAAAAAAAAAAAAAAAAAATGACCAGCAACAATTGCTGCCCGTGGGATTAAATGGGTGAAGGAAAGTCTTTCAAAAGACACCTTAGATTTCATCTGAAACATTGTTGCATTTGTTCAGATGAGAAATGAACAAATACCAGCTTTCTTCAAAGTTTCTTTTTAAACTTAGTTAATATTTCTGAGCGAATCATCCACTTGTTTTCTGTGCAAAGGAATTACAGAGAGAAATGCAGATATTGAGAATTTCTATGCAACAAAGCAAAGAATTTTGTTCAGAGTTTTATGAATAGGTATTTTTCTATTTTAAAAGGAAAAAGAAAGCCTTTTTTCCTTCAATCATTCAGCTCTTTATTTGTCCTTCAGGCTGCACAGACTGAATTACTACTGAGCTTAGCATGTTATTGTATATAGAAAGTAAATAAGCAAGTGAGAAAAGTTAACTCAGACTTCTAAGAAATATCAATTAAATTCTTTGGAAGACTCAACATAAAGTATTTTTGCACTTAAGGCTCATGAGTGCCTCACTGTAAAATCTTTGATTCTGTCACACATGTTTTGCTGGAACGCCACGTTGTGTCTGTGTGGAGATCAGTCCAACTAAATGTAATTCATAGATTTATGAGCTTCTCTGACAGGCATCTGGTGCCGTGAGCCTAGCTGAATCGTACATTTCCTTAATTGCTCACTCCTTGTAAAAGGGTAATTGGTGAGATCTATCTTCCCTTCTTTTAACTTTACCTTGCTTCGATTTGCAGGGTCAATCAATCCACTTCAAAGCTCAGTAAGGTACACTGGTTAAAAAAAAGGAAGGAGAGAGTAATTTATCAGGAAGTGAGGAGGAAAGTGAGAAGTGGACTAAAAGCTGCATTTTATCAAAATAGATGTTGGATGATGGTCAAGATAGTTTCAGGGTTTGAGGATTATCAATGAAGACAGATTAAAAGATATTAAGATATTGTTCACCTCTAGGTGTGTTTGCTTCTCCAGCCGGGGTGCCTGAGGGGACGGGGAGGACCTGGCTGGAATAACATGATCCTTCCACACGATATCTCCAGCCTGGGAATCCCCTCCCCTCAGGTGAAACCAAGGGCCTGCTCACTCCTGAAGTAGAGAAGGAAACTTGAGCTCAGCAGGGTTCTCCCGGGGTTGGCAGAGGGAGTGCAATGCCCAGAACTGCAACTTAGGTACTGAGCACTGGGTGATATAAAATGGGGAAATAAATGTTAAAATATATATATATATATGTTTAAAAAAGAACATAAAATCAGCAACAAAAAAGAGACCTATAAAAACCTTCAAAACACTTGTTCTATCGCAACTGTTGGGGCTGTACTAGACCAGACACCATCGGAAACACCAAGATCCCCTAATAGAATTGGACCCTGGTCCAAGTAAGGAGTCTGGATCTCCTACGTAATGTCTTTGATTGTATCCCATTGACGTGTTCTGTCCCAGATGGTTCTGTCCCATTGACCTGTTCTATCCCAGGTGGTTCTGTCCCATTGACCTATTCTATCACAGGTGGTTCTGTTCCATTGACCTGTTCTATCCCACTGAGCGGTTCAGGTGTCTAGACTGGCTGCTGAATCCCAGATACCTTATCATTGTTGACGGGTTTAAAGCAACACCACGTAAGATTGTGCTCTTCAGCACCTTCTCAGTCTGAGAGGTGCAGTTGTTTGTTCAAATCATAAATATTGTCACCTCATCTTCCAGCTTCTGTTATGAAATAAACTATGAACCAGTGAGCAAACAAAGAACTTCTGCTCTTTCTTTTTCTTCTTCTTTCTCTCTTTCTCTTTCTCTTCTGACAAAACCCTCTTCACCTCACTGCCTCTGCCATGACGTTCTAGTGATTATGTATGTTATAGTTAGCATGTGGCTAACTCCACATAGTAAACATGGCTGACATGTCAGATTTCTTTTTAGAAATTTAAGTTTCTTGTCTTTCTGTAAATTTGCTAACAAATATTGATAGTTTGCTTGTCTGTTTTAGTTGTGGACATATTTCACATTTCCCAAATTGTAGTTTGAGACACATCAATGATAAAAACGGGAGAACCAGCTTGTCTCATTGTCATTTTTTCTCTGGCATCTGGCAACACTGCCAGTGTGACCCAGAATCAGGTCAGAGACAACCTTATACAGTCCTAATATATTTTAACACCTGGGTCCACTGATCCCACTGGGTCCCTGGGGACAGCAAACAGCTTGCCTGGATCAGGGATTCCCATGCTTGGAGAGACAGTGGTAGTTGGCCAGTGGTGTCTGGCCAGGCAGCATCCAAACTAGGTGTACAGGACCGCAATCCTGTGGACTCACCACCAGCAGGAAGTGCCAATTCCAGTGTTTTGGAAGCTGGATAAGGCAGAGGCCGTGATGGTCTGATCCTCAGTTGCTTCATCTAGTTTTAGGGAAATAAAATTTTACTTCTTTTCCTCATAGCATGGACATCGGAGGCAGCGCCTCTGGACTGGCAGACATGGGTGGTGGTTCCACTTTTAAAAAAAATGGGGTGCATTCCAATTACAAGAGAATCCATCTCCTGCTAAAGTTCTATGCAAGGGTGCTGGAGAAGAGAGTCCAGTTGATGGTCAATCCTCAGATTCAGAAGGAGCTATATGGGTTCTTCTCCTTCTCCTGTTTCCATGAAACACTGGACCAACTCTGTACCCTCACTGTTGTCCTCGTGGAAGCATAGGAGTTTGCCCAAGTGGTTCACATGTGTCAATGTGTCCCTTATGGTATCCTCTTACAAAACTGAGATGCTGGGTCCATTAACATAGACTATTCAGCCCCCGTAGATAAAGAGTGACAGTTTGGTCTGAATTGCTGGTAGGAAGTCAGATTGGTGAGGGAAGTCTGGACCTCTTTGCTTAAGCTTCTGCCCCCATGACCCAAATTCAGATATCTAGAAGATAATGAATGGATGGAGAAGGCTTATAACCATGCTCCTTGTGGAATCCAAAAGGAGGTGCTTTGGGAGTATGGGGGTATCAGGCACTTTCATGGAGGCAATCAATCTCGATGCAACCAGAATAAGATTATTTCTGACACGAAGTCAGGCTGTTGAACTCAAGCAGGGCTCCCCTTTGTCGTTGACTGTTTTTAAACCTTTAGACAGTCACTCGTCAATAGCTGACATAAGTACATGGGAAAATGGTCATTTTGGGAAATGATGCTTTTTCAAGCAATACAATGTTGCATTTGTATTTACCACTCAAACCTTTACTGTGAACAAAACAGAAATTTTAATTTAACCTTGGCTAGAGGCAGCATCTACATCTCTGGACTTGGAAGCATCTGGGATGGAACATCACACACTGAAAATGTGTACAAAGGTCTGATGGATAGTTAGTCCAGTTCTTTTATGGAAAATAAATAAATGAATGAATAAATGACTAAATGTAGATGCCATGTGCACCCAACCAAAGATGAAAATTACTATTTTAGCTGTTCTAGTGTGGAAAAATCAGGGTCTATGATGATACGGGGTTGTAAGAGTACCCTTTACATATTATTGTAGAAAAGTACATTGAGGTTTTAGACAACATAAACTGACAATCCAATGAAATTTAAAAAATTCTTCAACTCGTAATGTTGCTTTTCAACATCATACAGTATTTTAAGAGGTATTATTAATTAGTAAACCTTAAAAAAAATGTTTCACAGGCCTGCACTAAAAACACGTGTGCGCATTAACAAATGCATATTAGTTCACCCCTTTCAGACATGCACTTCTTTTCATTGATCTGGTGGTGACAATAGAATGTCTGAGTCATTTCTAAATGAGCCCCCCGGTGCTTTTCCGTTACACTTTGCGACAGCAGTGTGACAGGGTCGGATCCTGAAACATAAGTATCATTTTCAACACATCACAAGTCACAACTGCTGCAGTCTCATTAATGGACAGTAGCTGAGGGTTAATTTGGCTCCTTCTGAGAAATCTAAATGACGAACAGTGAGTCACAGCAATCTTCAAGATTTACCTTTTTTTTAATTAGCTTCAGCATCAAACTGCTGTTCATGTTTGAGTCAAATGGAAAACAGACAAATATGTTAGAGATATCAGCCTACAGATGTGTGTTCTCTGGCTGATGTCAAGACCATTTAATTTAACGCCAACCATTGTAACATTGTATGTAGCTTAGATGTAGTCCAGTGAAATGTAATACACACCGTGTCTTATATATCAGGTCTCACATGGAAGAAGATTGTTTAAAAAAAATAATAATAAAACCTCTTCCTTACCATGTCTTGGATTTATTTAAATCAACCCTGAGGTAAATAGCAGAACATGAATTATTACAGAACACAGCAGTCGCGTGTGGAAAAACCAGCTCGTAGACTAGCAGTTAATCTGTTCTGGTGAAGACACTCAGGACACTAACAAAGCCAGCAGCTTTCCCTCACTGCCACATACACATTAACTACATCGATTTATTTAATGGACCAAATTACTCCTATAATTATTTCTATTATTCCTATACTTACTCTATAAATTATATATGGTATGGGTTTCTAAAGCGCCTAGAGATGACTTGTCGTAAATAGGTTCTATATAAATAAATTGAATTGAATTAAACTGAACTGAATAAGTAGGAGCCAAAAATCACCACGATAGGACCCAGCATCACCATGATAGGACCCAGCATCACCATGGTAGGACCCAACATCACCATTGTAGGACCCCAGCATTACCATGGTAGGACACAACATCACCATGGTAGGACCCAGCATCACCATGGTAGGACCCAGCATCACCATGGAAGGACCCAGCATCACCATGGTTGGACCCCAGCATTACCATGGTAGGACACAACATCACCATGGTAGGACCCAACATCACCATGGTAGGACCCTAAAATCACCATGGAAGGACCCAACATCACCATGGTAGGACCCAACATCACCATGGTAGGACCCAACATCACTATGGTTGGACCCAACATCACTATGGTAGGACCCTAAAATCATCATGCCACTACAGGTTCCCAAGCTAACAAGCTAACAAAGTACAAGATTGTACATCAGCTAACAATTCAATCCCAGAAGCAGCTGCTCCAAATTATCACTGCAAAATCTGGATCCATAAGCAATCAAATTAGGAGTACTTGGTAATGCCCACAAATAGTATATCTTTTTTACTTTATTTTATTTTAAATTAAAAAAAAAAATGCAGTAAAACAGGTTACATGTGTTTGTTTTTGTCTTTGTTTATTTGGCCAATACTAAGTCCCAATATAGTATGATCAAATGATACACTATCAGATGAGAGACCTTTTACCATAATAGTGACATTTTACCTGTTAAAGTGGCGTATGAGGCCAAGTAAAGAGGTCATGACATTTGAATATATCATTTTGCTTAATGTTGCATGTGTCAATTATGCCACAACTTTCTCCGCGCCATAAATGTGATTGTTTGCATTAACATAAAAGCATGGATGTCTGTGGTCGTGGCCTGAGGTCATGCTGATGCCCCCGCCATCGGTGTGTGAGTGCCCGCGAGTGTGCGCGTCCGTGCGCGGCATCAGTGTGCGACTCCCTGGCGTTGAGATTGAATCCCATCAGGCTGCGCTCGCATGCAATTCAGATGAGCTCTGCAAATCCAGCATGAAATTAAATTTACGACTTGGACCACAACACACACACACACAAACTCTGCTCTCTGATGGTTGGGCCGATAACACATGGTCCCGCGTGTTTGTGCGTGCGTGTGTGTGCTTTGAATGCTTCAAACTCTAAGTGACTTTGCAGTATGCGTCAATATTTTCGCATTGTTGCAATGATTCATATTTGCTTTAACGGCTTGATGTGTGGCATGACAGTGGATTTATGATTCAGTCGATTATTGCTCCGATACGTTTCAGTGTAGCTGGTTGTCTTCCACCATCACAGACTGGATATCTTTTGCATGTTCTGTATGATTCCCAACCCTGCACTGCTCAATAACAGAACATTTCCTACAATAACAATAATACTAATGTCTACTAGCATTACACCGCAGTCATGACCACATCCATAACAGCTGCCACACACACATGCACGCACACACACACACCTCAATCAACACTGAGTCTGGCCCAATCATGTCAGCTCCAGCTCCCTCCATTTGCATAAAACAATTACCCTGGGCAGACTCAAGGTTCAATGTCGTCTAGACGACATGTTTCACTGTGGTGTCATCAAGCTGTGTGTGTGTGTGTGTGTGTGTGGGAGTGGGGGGACACACTAGGTTGGTTGTAAATTAGCTAGGGTATGGTTGCTCGGGCACTGGCCGCATCACATCACCCTGAGGCGCACGGGGCTAGGAAGGATTTATTCACATAGATAACACACACATGCAAATTAGGCAGCCTGGACACACACACACACACAAAGCAGTGACATGGAGGAATAAGTGGAGAACCAATATTCATATGAGGGCAGGAGGCCAGAGAGACGGCAGTGAAATAGGATTGTGTATGGGAGTGTGTGTGTGTGTGTTGATCTCTTTTTCTCTCTCCGTCTCCTTCTCTCTCTACTAAGCTTTCACCACCCCATTATTTTCTGCTACTGAGCCTCTGCGATCGATACTCACAACACACCGGGCATCAGAGGGAAAGAGGTTGGCTCCTTCTCCTTCCCCTCTTCCCCTCCGACCAACACAGAGAAAGGGAGAAGAGAGGGAGCGATAATAAACGACAAGTCCCACTGTTGCCTTTTTGACCCTGAACTGACTTTTGCTTAGGAAAAAGTTGCCATTCAAGACCAATTAGGGAATGAAAGCATGGGAGAGTGAGCTGTGCATGCGTGAATCCATGAGAAGCTGTGGCTCAAGGGGTTGAGCAGGTCGCCCGCTAATCGGCAGGTCCGCGGTTTGATTTTCTCCATTTCGCTTGTTGAAGTGTCCTTGGGCAAGATGCTGATGTATCACTGGTGTATGAAAGTGAGCAGATAGAAGCAGCATGCTGCGTGTCAAATCATGAAGCTCTGTGTTGGATGCGGCTCGTAATGTAATGTGGTTGATAAGACGAGGAAAAGCTCGATATAAATTATGTCCATTCCGCGTTTCACGTGATGACCTTCCTCAGACTCACTGCCTGTCTCACCAGTGATTTGTTCATAAAAATTAATCTAATCTTTCTGTGTTATATATGGAGAAACAAATCGTAAAAATATACTTGATGAAAACTATTGGCAGGCTAATCTGGCCCGCCCACGTCATTTTATCTGGCCTGCGAAAGACTGCGAAGACAATAAAACACCCATAACGAGAAGATTTCAACACAACTGAATGTTTGTTTCGCTGCTGACAAGGAACAGTGGAATAACTGAGTTGGTTTATGTCCAAAAGTCAGGATTTAGATAATTCTGCAAAAGGTTTTACAATATAAATTTGCAAATTTTTGGGAAAATTTGTGATTTTTGTCGAATTTACTCTTTTTTTTTTAAGTTAAAGAAATTACGACTTTGGACAAAAAGTTAAAATTATAGAAAAATTTGCAATTTTATAACTTTTAATTTTGTTAACGTTAAAAAAGTTGATATTTTATAACAAAAAATGTGATTTTAAGTAAAAAGTTTTGATCTTGCTAAACTTTCCTTTTACAAAAGTAAAAAAAAAAACAAAAAAAAACAGTGATACAAGAAAAGAGAGATCTTTTCTCCTTACTGAGTATTGTGTCTCCACTTTGGTTCAACAGGACGTTTTAGTGCAGATAAAAGGGGAAAAAAGGAAGCTTTTCTACTTGTTTTATTTGACATCTTCTTGAGAGTTCCTTCTGTGCTTCTACCTGTTAAAAAAAAAACATACTGCCATGACAGCAAGAAAGATGTTTTACATGTGGGAGCAGCCAGGTGAGTCTTCTGTGCACCAAGTAAGGATCAAGCTAAGATTGCTTGTCCAGTCAAGTTGAAAAAGAGGCATCAAAGATGTTTGGGAGGAGGAAGAAGGAGGAGGAAGAAGGAGGAGGTTTACGCGATTTCTTACTTTTCAGGGCTGCTCCCAGTGCCTGTCTGACCACAGATACGTGTTTTGGCCTCCTTTTTCAGCCTTGTTCTTGGTAAAGGGGACATGCATCAACAATCTGGTCCAGAAAAGCCACCCGAGGACCCCCTTCTAGTGGAAACACACCTCATAAATATAAGAAATCTCTTTATTTTCACAGTGGAGACTCTAAACACAACAGACACTGAAAACAAGGATATTCAGTGACATGATGTGTTTATGTCAGCATGCATTTCTTCACTGTAGCCACATCCTGCTCTTTTGCAACCACCCTGTTTGACTCTTTTCTCACCCAGGTCACTCATAAGTGTAAAGGCCTGGTTTGGTTTCCATGCTTCTCTCAATCAAACCAAAAGTCTTGAAAATATCTAAAAAAAGACAAAAGTACAATGAGTAAACTTCCTGGTGTGTCCAGGGATCCCAGTTTGGGATGCAGCCATGTTAAACCGACTTGTGTGGTGTGTATAGCACATGTGTTAATCTCAAGGTCCGTGGGCCAAATCTGGGCCGCCAAGTCAGGATTTAGTAAACTTTTGTAAAACATCTTACAACAAAATCTCATGAATCTCAGAATGCTGATTCTTGTTTAAACTCACGGTTTTAACTTTTTTCATGACAAAACAAAAATAAATTTTAGGACAAAAAGTGGAAATTAGATAAAATTTGCAATTTTTCACTGTTGTACATTCATGTCAAAATGTTGCTCAATGTAATTTTGAGTATAGAAAAAAGTTATAATTGTGTGATATTCATAATCATATGAAAGAAAGTGTCAGTGTTGCAAAATTTGCAATTTTACATCTGAATTTTGTCTTTTCACGACAAAAGTCAAATTGTCTGTAAATTTGGGATTTTAGTAGAAAAAAAGTTGTGACTGTATTGCAAAAGTCTTAATTCTATAATAAAGGTTGTGATTTTTGTCAAATTTGAGATTTTGCAATTATGCAAGAAAAAATTGTAATGTTTGTACAAAAGAATCAATTTTGAGATTCACAAATTAGTGAAATTCAGCCATCAACATATTAAAGCCTATTATTAAGGTGCACATCCAAAAACCATCAAACATCAAGGAGCTGCTATCACTGGTAATTCCAGCTGGGGCCCAGCTGCTCCTTTTGTAAATTTATTTATTTTCTTTTTAAATCAAATTTTGATCACTGCTTTTGACTCTCAATTCAATTCAATTCAATTTATTTATATAGCGCCTATTTACGACAAGTCATCTCTAGGCGCTTAAGAAACCCA
>JBAMYA010000007.1:2957580-2970708 GCA_037176975.1 Arrhamphus sclerolepis | reverse complement strand
GGGAAGAAACCTTGAGCAGAACCTGGATCTTAGGGGGACCCTCCTGCTGAAGACCAGCCGGGTAAGAAGGAGATGAGAAGAATTAGGACAGAGGGAAGGAAGAACAGATCATGTGACAACTATCATGTGACCAAAACCTGGTCACAAAAGACTCCAGCGATCGTCAGGGGTGACGGGAGGACGGTGATCTACAGATGACTTCACAGTTTATAAGCAGCAAACTCCCCACCTGTCAGTCTGACCTGGCAGAGTCTACTGGATGGAAGGAAAAACATCTTCAAGAACAGAGAAGAAGAAGTCTGGTTGATTCAAACCTCGAAGAGCCGGTTTTGATGGGCTGGTGGCTCTACATTCATCTGTTACTACATCAGTCCCAGTATTCTGCTTTTATGGCTTCTGGCTTGTGTATGATGTCATAAATATGCTGATGATACTGCTAATGATGTAACAGTTGATGTGTTATGATTCAGGAGGTGATCTGCTTTCTGTAAAAGGTAAATGCAAAGTAGAAAAGGACAGTAGATGTGAGGCAAGGAGGGGTGGTGGGAGAGAAAGAGGAGGAGGTGGGGTTGGGTAATTATCCCTGGCAATGGGGTAGGGGGGTTGGGAGGGCACGCTCTGAATGGAGAGGCAAAATGACAGAGGCGCAGGATGACAAGCCCCTGCCCTTCTCCGTTACACACACACACACACACACACACACACACAAACACACACCAGGGACAGAGGAAGAGGGTGAACGCTATGGCGAGGGCAGCGGAGGGAGGGACAGGCTGTGACATCCCAGACCCAGACTGGAGGATTAATGATGAATAAAAAAAAAAAGAATGGAGTGCACACAAAGGAGACAGAGAGGGAGAGAGAGAGAGAGAGAGAGAGAGAGAGAGACGGGGCAGTGAAAGAAAAGAAGACACACATAGACACAGAAAAAAGAGGAAAACAGAGGGTTTTTTCTGTCCTACAAGGATGGATGAAGTGGTTTTGCAAGTGAGGCCTCATAGGGGTTCAGATCTATAGACACACACACACACGCACACACACACACACACACACATATTTGCACACATCACTGTACATGCATGTGAATGAAAGTAAGACACATGATGAAAAGTAATATCTGTCTGTTTCTGGACGACTGCAATTACATATAAAAAAGTATAATCTTCCTGCTTACACACACACACACACACACACACACACTCATACATAAAACAGGCTGCCCACACTCATGTACAAACACATGGCATTGTGAATCAAGGGATGCTTAATCAATGTCAGAATTCAATCAATAGCTCAGTCCCATGCGACCCCCCCACCCCCCCATAAACTCTTCCTCTTCTCTCCATTTCCTGTCATCTCCCTTTTCCTATCGTTTCCTATCGTTTCCTCTGCTCAGCCTCCTCTTCCCTTCACCTTGCCCATGCCCTGATGTCACCGAGAAGGACACAACGGTCCTGGTCACATCCGTCCCTCCAGAGTTTTTGTCCTCTTTCCTCTTTAGTGAGCATGAATTCAATCATGCGTTGCTTGATGTAGAATTTAGTTTTATTTTCAGTTTTTGCCTTAATTCATTCCTGACACACGTGAATCCTGATGGAACGTTCCGGTTTGACTTTAAGGACCCATGGCCGTGATCTTGTGATTCCTGGGACCTTTTATGTGAATACAGTGTGACAGGAAATGTGCCATATGCAGGCATTTACAGTAACATATGAAGCTTCTGTCTAAAAATTATAAACGTGGATTTTAAGTTACAAACTAGACATTTCACAAAGACGGGATTCCTCTGGAGTCACTATTTACTTTTATTTCAGTATTGTGCAATGCTTTGTTTTCAACACTGGTCCCCGTATGATTTTTTTTTCCATACCAGTGCGTTCAAATTTTGACAAATTTTGAATTTTTATTAGAAAATTTTGAATTTTTATTGACCAGTTGAAGTTTTTGATGCAGAGAATCAGAGCATTTCTCGAGTTTGCAGCTGGACAGTTGTTCTACTTTGGCTGTGATGGGGTCCAATAAAAGCCGGTTCCAGCCGGTTCTCTCCTCACAGGAGACTCAGTCTTGTTTCTTTTCTTATTAAATTATCAACAGAAGATGCAGCACCAGAAAAAAAATAGATTAAATTATATATATATTAAAATGTTAAATAATTAAAGGCTACTTTGTAAGCGTGTGATGAAACTGAAGGACTGAAAGTGATGCATCATTGTTATTATTATATATTTGAATTATAATTTAAATTTTAATTAAACATTAAAAAAGAAATCCACAATAAAAATGCACAATCCCAATAGTTTCCCAGAAGGAAAAGAAACCTGTCCAGGTTTTATTTTATGAAAAGTTCAGTTCCATCCTGAACTCACGGAGCCAGACGGATACCTGGGATTTAAACCCTCCACCACAACCACAGCAGACTGAACAAAGCGCTCGCTAGACTACGCAGGACAGAGAAAGTGATGACTTTCTCCCCGACAGACTGAACTGGTGCCAACAGCAACGCTGCATCGATGTTTGAAGTCATGACATGTCAGGACTGGAAAACTGAGGCGGTTCGACTGGCGGAGCAGCGCTGACGTCGTTACGAGGTATCAAAATTATGACTTTTTTCATTCTCTACAGGATCAAAGCCATTCAACTGATATCAGGAAGGGTTTGAATTTTCATACGAAGCTACGATTTACACAGCTAAAGTCTGATTCCTTTGTGAATCAAAGGACAACGGCTCATATGGGAATGACAGTTTGGGTGAGAAGAAACAAAAGACTTGTGATGATATTCATCGTGGTTAATTTTGTCATAACGCCGAGGCAAAATAAATGGCTGCCTCCGATCTGCTGCGACTGCCAGCTTCCACCTAACAAGTGACATCACAGGAGCACCACATCTCAAGCAAAACTCCTCAGGATTTTCTTCCAACTTTGGAAATTCTGTGTGAGACCTTGAAACCATTAAGAGCAAGCTCAGAATAAGGAGCTGTAGGCCAAGAACTCAAGAAGAGCATCAATCCAGAAAACGAAAACAATCAGGCTGACGAGATCTGAGCGAGTCTGGGATAAACAAGTGGTTAAAGATCAATCTGGGCAGGAAGACGGAGAACGGGGCAGCATTTATACAGATGGAGGTAGCGGCTAATGCAAAACAGCTGAATGAGGGCAGGAAGCAGATTTCACTGGAATGAGGCCTTTTATGTTGGTGAACAACGCGCCGTGCACAAAGTGTACTTTGTGCCAATGACTGGCGGCCTGACTTCAACTAAAAGTCTTATAGAAACATTCTCCTTTATCTTTACTTGACTTTTCGTTGGTCATAAATTCCAATCAAAATAACCCGATGTTCCTTGTCATCCGTCTAAACTCTCCTCTGTTAGTGGTTAAGATGGATCACCATAGCAAACAATGAAAGTGTGACATGTCCAGCATATCGCAGTTAACTTTTATTTATTAAACTTTTATAATTCTTTCATGTTTGTCTCATTGCAATACGAGAGAGACCTGTAAAAACATTATTTCTGACCATTATGAGTGCACCATCCTGATCCCTGTAGCGTAAGATGCAACTACACGATGCCTCGATGCCTGAATTTATTCACTATTATTAAAAATTCTTATTCTTCCAAGTAAATGCTAAATGAAGCTGAGAGTGTTCATTTGACAATTGAATACAAGATAGATAGAATTTAGGTATGATGCAAATTAGCAACAGCAGGCATAAATGGTGATAAATCACATTCCCCGTCTCAGGTATGCAGATGATTTTATCAATGCAACAAATTTATTTACAGTATTTTCAACTGTTATAATTACTAGACTATTAGAAGCATCATTAGAAACTATTATAAACACTGCCACTGCTTCTATCACCTGGTGTCTATCAGAAAGTGCCTACATTTGTATCTATACAACATGTACACATGGCTACATTCACAAACATCACAAACAAGCTGAAAATCTCCATAAAATGTGTTTTTTTATATTCTACTACTCCCACTGAGACAGCTGTCATCACCATCGACCGCTGGAGCTCTGGTTTGAGGTACACCTGTATTCTTTGCAGAGAATGATGCTGCATTCATTTTTAGCGCTGCAGAAATTGCATTCATGTCCCAGCTCTTCGTGATGATTACAGACATCTTGGCACAACACAACCTTCCTGAAATTGGACATTTTCTCCAAATCTGCAGCCTGAAAGTGCAGGTCTTGTCTCAAGAGGAAGCTCACAGTCATGAACTGGACGGAGTTTCCACTCCAACTGGTACTGTGAGAAGCTGCTGCTTGCAGAAGGTTGTATGTACTGGTGATGTATGAATCAGAAGCTGCACTGGGAATGGAAGCGGTTTGATGCAAATTTGTGACGATAGGTGCTCAAAATATTAAATGTAAGGACAATGTATGATGTGGTAGACAGATTAGTTAGTGCTTTTCCTTTTCCTCTTTTTGTAAATCTCTGAATATGCGCTTTACAAAACCATTGACCACAAAAAAAATCAAACAAAACCAGAAGTTCTCAGCAAAGTGCGTCAGAAGACATAAAACATAAGACTCCTAATTCAGGCATCAAACCACAAATGAGGTGAGACCTGATGCCAACGTCTCTGCAGCACAAGGTTGGCAGCAAATACTTTGATTTCATTTCAAAGGAGCTGTCAAGGATTCCGTCTTTATGTACACCGATCAGCCATGACGTTAAAACTGCTGACGAGTGAAAAACAGCTCAGAGACAAACAGCCAAGATGCTGGGCCGATGCTGGGCCGGCCTCCAAACCCTCCAGATTCCAGCTGAGTGGGACTGGGAGCATCTGGAACAAGTAGGATCCTGGACGACATCCCTGTGTCTACAGCGGGTTTCCTGACACCACCGGAAGCTAGCGGGTCACATGTCCACTCTCTAATGGAGGGGTGTGGAGCCTCATCGTAACCATGGTTACTGTTATTCTTTACTTTCTCAACCAGCTATGTTGTCTCAAATTTCACACAATTCATGTTTGTTTTTGTTTTTTTGTTTCCTAAAATTGAGGCTTTTGTACGAAAAACACAAAATTTTCTCATATAATCGTAAAATTTTGACTTTTTTCTTAAAAGTAGCAAATTTTGTGGTGTTAGGCTGGAGAAGTATCTTGAGCATTTCCATCCTGGTTCAGGCCTTAAAGAAGACTCTGGACACGTCGAGAGCAGGCCTGAGGACGTCCTCTTCTCTGAGGAACTGGAGGAAGTGGCCATGAGGAGGGAGGTCTGAGCCTTCTGCCTGATTAAGATGAAGACGGTGGATGGAGCAAAGTGCGAGTGGCTAATTAATACAGATTCTTTCTTTTCTCTCTCAAACCACCTGCCTTGACCTCTTGAGCTGAGGAGACGCCTCTCCTGAGTTGTGCCATTTATTTGTCGTTCAGGAGAATGTAGACTTCCCTATAGGGGAAACTAAACAACTCCACCAACACTTAACAACTTATAAACCTGAAATTGCCCACAAGTCAGACTTGACAAAAGCCTTTTGAATCAAAAGTGAAAAGTTTTTGAGTACCAAGAAAAAACGTCATGTTGCCTTTCAGTTCACGTGTTTTTCAGCTTTATCCTGCAATCTGCAAAAGAAATATTTCTTCCCTGATTGCATACAGCATGTCTGTATTTTAGGCACCAACACAGTGATATGGGGGAGGGGGGATCATACATTCGTATATGTGTGTATGTGAGGACGTGACTTTATACCTCCTGGTGTAGACATGGCAGTACTGCCTCTCTCTGTCTTCTCCTGGGAAAGGCAGCTTTAAAACCCTCACACATACCTCAGTCTGTGAACAGCACACGCATACAGCTGCTGAACAATCAGAAGGACTCACAGTCCACTTTAGCGCTCTGTCCCTGCTGGGACAAACCCACAAAGCCCACACAGTGTGGACATGAATACCAGGGCATGCTCACAACTAGCAATAAAGTTGTTATTAAAAAACCCAGCGTTATGTGAGCCAAATGTGATTGTACCATAATGCTCGCTTATGAGGATGTAAATGGTGCTGTGAGGGACTCGTTTACATAGCTGTTATTATTTTTTGCTCTGTTTAGATGGCAGAAAATAATCTCTGCTTGTCCGTCCAGAATAAATAGGTTTCCTTGTGTTCATAAAAGCACAATGGTCGATTAGAAGTTATGAAATTACGTCTGTTGGAACTAAACTGCAGTGTAACTCTGTCTTCTGCAGTAATTTGAGGCTCCTTCTGAGGGACAAATTAGTGACTCCATCTCAACTGACCTGCAGGTGTTTGAACAGTGTGGGAGGAACCAGAGCACCTTGAGGATGTCTGCAAAACATGTATTTATTTTAGTGTAAACTGAGGACTTTAACATTAAAGCTTGTAGGAAGTTATTTGCAAATTTGCTCAGAGACAGGATAAAAAAGGAGCCAGTCCTTATTCCTTGTTGTCCACATCTGTCCACACCATACAGAGGATGTCTTGAACTCTTGAGCCTCAGGTAAGTCAGGTTTTTGGAGTGCACAAAGATCACAAACTTATATTCGGGTTTCCTTTATCAGGAGTCTGGAGTAGGATGACGGTGCCTTGGCTGAGGGCACCTTTCCATTAGGAACGGCCCCGAAATGTGAGATTGTGGGAACTTCTACATACTTCTACATTCGTGTCAAACTCAAGGCCCATGGGCCACATCCGGCCCGTTAGTTCACTTTATCTGACCCGTAAGAGCGTGCAAAGACAACGATAAACTCCTAACTAGAACATTTCTGAGGATATTTCAGTATTACTGCTTGTTTGATTCAGTTCTGACAACAAAAAGTGGAATAACTGAGGTGGTTGGTGTTGAAATGATTCAGCAAATGATTGCAAAAGATTTTAAAACAACAAGTTGCTCAATTATGGCAAAAATCATGATTTTTGGATGAAAAGTTGAACTTAAAAAAATTGTTGTAATTTAAGAATATTGTAAGAATATTGCAAAAATAGCTGATACTTTCCCAACAAAAGAAACTGTAATTTCTAGTTAATGTGACAGTTTGTTTGTATGGGTTTTTTTTTTTTTTTTTGACATTTGTGATTGTGTGATAAAGTTTTGGTTGTTGGAAAAAAAAACTTGATCTTGCAAAATTAGTAATAATCAAACAACATTTTTTTCATCAACTTTTTTTTTCCAACTTCTTTAAAAAAAAATCTGATTTGGTAGAAAAATATAATTATGATAAAGGTTGTGATTTTCGTAAAACTTTGAGATTTTATTACAAAACTACACTTTTTTATGGAAAAAAAATGTGATTTTGCAAAATCCCCCAATTTAAGAAAAAATTTGCCTTTTTAATGAAAAAAGTCAATTGTTTTTTGGTTTTTTAAAAATAGTGATGAGATTTAAAAAAATTGAGATTTTAGTCCTAACCTTAAATTGCATGATAAAATTTGCAAATATTGTGAAATTTGAGATTTTATGACAAACATTCACTTTAAAAAAATTTATTAAATTATTTTTTATTTTATTTTATGACAGAGTTGAGGAACTTGTGGGAAATCTGACAACATAGCTGGTTTTCAAAACTAAACAATAACTGTCCCTTTAATGGTAACCATGGTGATGATGTGACCCAGCATGAAGTAGCTGTTCTACAGGGTTTGAAACATGTCCTTGGCGTAAACCTGTTGGACTGGACTTGATATTTATTAGGAATGTCGTAGGCAGGAAATGATGTTGTTCATCCCTCTCATGTCGATCACCTTCACCATGTATGCAAATGCAACTAAAGGAAATGCAGCAAATATCACAGGTCCTTCCACGTTTATCTTGTTCTTTTTGCTTACTGTTCTTTTTTTATAATGGTCTTCTTTTGTCTTACATATAAAAGGTATCTCAATCCAGCTGTGGTTGACACTGTACTGGAGACACAACTGCTGTCCTCAGACCTCCTCTAATGGAGACCTGGCTATTCGTTCTACCAGGAACGTTGGCCTGATGTGTAAAAACAGGCTTTGCAGTGACGGCTTTTAGCCCGCTGTGAAAATGAGCAGGAAAAAGTATGTATAGAAAGTGGATGGAGGGATGTTGATAACAAGAAAGTTGTTCTTATGTGAAAGATATGGAATTAGCTATCCAGTCCCAGTTAATACAAGCAATAAAACACCAAATCATAAAGAGTTGAAGTGGTGTTAAAGAGTGTAAGTAGGAGGAAAATATGAAAACATTTCTGTCCTTAATGACAACGTTGAATGGGGAAGTCACTATTAAATGGAATGGGTGTGTTTGGAGAGCTGTTCAGGGGACAGCAGGAATATGGGGACTGCAGTTTTATGTGTTTTAGAGAAACAGGGATGCATGACCCCTGTAGTTTTCTACATGCTTTTGATACTGCACACAAACAGGGCCTTCATGAAAAGTGGCCAGGTGTCCAGGAGGCATCCCAACCAAACTCCTCTCGATCTGAAGGAGCAGTGACTCTACTCCGAGTCTCGCCTGGATGGCTAAAATTCTCACCCTATGGAGGAAACTCACTTCAGTTGCGTCTGTTTGTAAATCGACCAGTAAACGGAGTCTTGCCTGCAGACTCAGCTCTCTCATCACAACCAACCAGGACAGAGTTTGAATTACTGAAGTCGCTGTAGCTATTCTGCCTGTCGATCTCCATTCTTCCCTCACTGGTGAACAACACTCTGAGGTACTTAAACACTTGAGGCATCACCTCGTTCCCGACTTGGAGAGGGCAATCCACCATTTTCCAAATGGGAACCATAGTGTCAGGTTTGGAAGTGCTGATTCTCATCCCTGTGACTTCACAATCCACCTGAGACACCAACTGGACCGCATCTTTGTTGATGATCTCAGGAGATAAACTGTCTAGGAGGTTTGGTGGGGTTTCCCAAGTCAAAATTTGTCTTGGGGGACAGGCCAAGTCAATTCCATTGACTTGCATGGAAAGAAGAAGACCAAGAGCTCAATGGCCCTCCCTCACAATGAGATCACTTGGGTCCCAACTGGGAGTAAGGCCCAGGGGAGGTGCTCATTGGAGAGCATATGGTGGCTAGGCCTTCATGCATGGGTCCGGCCGGGTTCAACCTCAACAAGCTTCATGGGTTTGCTCTCCTTTACCTTCATAACCTGCAGGAGGGGCTATACAGGTCAGGTGTGGTGTGCTTCGGGTTGCAGCCAAACACATGGGCCTTGGCTACTGATCCCCAGCTATTAAAACTGGTAAAATAGTTTGTCTATGCTAATCTGGTAGCAGTTTGTATCTTTTTGCACCTCGTTCAGTAATTCACAGTTCATTAACTAGCTTACATGTCATCTTGCATGGATGTTGCCCTGCAAGACAAAATTATTTTTTTTTATGATTTTGTGACTGCAGTGGCCTTTATTGAAAGTAGCTTGACAGTAAAAGGTGGGAAGGAGAGGGATGACATGCAGAAAAGGGCCACAGGCCAGGAGTTGAACCTGGGCCAGCTGTATGAGGATTATGGTTCTGTGTATGAGGCACCTGCTCAACCAAGTGAGCCATCTGGCGGCCAGCCTCCCATGACATCTAACCTCATGACATTAATGCAATCTGGACATTCTGACAAACTCATCGGATGCAGGTTTTGATCCACTTGTGAAAATCTATGATAATGTATAAAATAAGTAAGAAAAAGTGACAACAAAACATTTTTATCCTCTTTGATAATGAAACACAATAAATCTACAGAAATGCTTTACTCACATTACATTCTGCTGTCAGATCTACAAGTGAGCATTTGCTCATTTTCAGTTAGCGCTGTTTGCTTAACAGTTTGCTTGTACATACAGTAGGTTTTTTTTTCTCCTCCCTGCTCTGCCAGCACACAGCAGGTGTTGCAGTATATATTTGGGCTCTATATAGCCACGAGCAACACCCCCCTCCTTACCCCCCCACACCGTCTGGCCTGCGTGACTCACAGAAACCAGAAGATGATCTACACAACACACACTCACACAGTCAAACAAAGTATAGTTAAAGAACACCAACTGACATATCCTACATGAAATAAAATGAGTAAACCTACTGATTGGGCCATTTTATTACACTTTGTGGTCTCTCTTGTATTGAGAGGATGGAGGGCCACTAAAGGACTAGTGTGTGACCTGTCAGTAGTCTGTGTATGTGGCTGCAATGGAAGTCCACGTACCTATATGTGTGTATGCAAGTGCGTGTGTGCTTCACCAGACCGCCCTGAAGCACCAGATTTGATCTTTGCAAATGCTAACATCTGTCGCCTGTCATTTTAGCAAGATTGATGACAGCTACCAAAATGGAGGGGTTAGAAGGATGAAGAGGAAGGGGAAGGGCAATGTAAAGGGGGGGAGGAGATAGTAAGAGAGTTAGATTGCTGGAGGTAATGGACGGGTCATTGTGGGGTCATGGAAGACATGGAGATTCCAATAACATTCTGAATGGATTCTGGTTGGGGTGGCACAGCAGTGCAGCAGATTGCACCACTGCCTCACACCATAAGCATTTGAAGTATGTCCAGTCTGGGATGTTTTACGCCCAATATCAGTCTCCTGTAGCCCCACTACTCATATATAATGGATACAACTTATTAGTGGATACATGCATACCAACAGGAAAGCGATGCCATTTTATTTTAAATTGATTTTTGATCCTAAACATCATCTGGTGTTTGTATATTTCACTGCCCAAAGTTGTCATCAAACTGGAAGCGGATGTAACCAAAGTGTCATCTTTTAGTTTTAACATGGACAATTGGCTGAAGTTATGAGACAATGGACCACACCTGAGAGGTTAACTTCTCTTCAAAGACAATTAAAGCAGATAAAAGGTGTGGAGTTTTACTGGAGTTTTACTGGAGCAAGCCATAAAAAATTGTGAAGAAGACTAACAGGCTGGGAGGAAAAACCCAGCAAAAGCAAAAAGAAGTTGGATTCATCCTTGAAATAAAGAAAGCGCTGGTTACCTTAATACCATCAATGGGTGTATGTGCAAGTGATGATCGGAGAATCATTTCCTCTGTGAAGAAACACCTGTTTATGGTTAGTTAGGAAATTTGTGCTCCAAAAGAGGATTACCACTCAGTTAGTCATTAACACAACAAATGATCAACCCCGTGAGCAGCAATAACCGACGTGTCTCTGGGTCTTCACATGGGAACCTCCTTTTGTTGGTAAATCAGTGATTTCTGGCATCCCAGACTCACTTCCCCGATGCCAGCAAACAAACCTACCTGTATGGTCAAAAACAAATGGTGTGTTCTGATATCCATACTTCACTGAGTACACTCTCCCCTCTACTAAGTGCACAGAGTTCGGCAGATAAGTGTTGTTCCAAATCTCATACTCACCTGCACTTACTGAAATTACAATCACAACCGCCACCTCGGCTCGTCACCCACCAAAATCGTTTTAATGGTGAACCAGAGAAATACAGGCAATTATTAATATGTAAAACCGCAAAACGCACATCTGTTAGGATCAGTAAATGCAGCTGATCCAGTTGCCGTTGTTGACGTTGCGGTAGCCATCTTTCTTTTGTTTTTCGAACTGAGTTGGGTCCTCCTGGCTCTGCCTCTTCCGCTACGTAGCTAAAATAGCAGACGTGGAGTGCAAAAAGTGTACATTGTTCTACACTCAACGTTTTGGCCATTATGAGTGCACCATCCATTCACCGGAATCATAATCGGAACACCCTACGTACTCAAACTAAGTATAGTAAGTCAGAAAGTATAGATATTGAAGCATAGAAAAAGATTAAAATAGGCCACATCCACTTCCTTAAATAAGCTTCCTCTTCCTGGATTTCCTACACTGAAGCCTGATTGGTGGACTTCATCTCTCGTTTGCCCTCACTCCCTTGTCTTCATTAACAGAGGAAGTTTACTAAAACGAGACTTTATCTCTACTTTCAATTCCTGAAGCTAAACTTTTCAGCACTTGATTGTGTCACAACGTATACCGGCCTTGTGACAAAGTAATTTTACAGCATGACAATATGTGCTTTAATGTTGTGGTACCTGAACACAATGAACACAATGGGTCCAGATTTACCCAGAGCTTTAGGTTCTGAGGGGGTGGTAACACATCTTCTGCAGCCCCTATTAAGAATCTCTCCTCCGTACTCCACAGCTCTCTCCAACTAAACGTCCTCTTCTCTACACTTTCCCAGTTTAACCACTATCCCTGCTTAGTCTGAGCTACTACGTTGCAACCCTTATCATCTATTCCTGTCTCCGTTCCTGCTCCACAACCAGCTTTCTTTTCTCTTTTGGGCCAGCTGTGTCTAGCTGAAGGTCTTTCAGAAAGTTTTTTCAAGTGTCAGAATTCACCACAGTTCACCATTTCAGAGTTTCTCTGGACGGCCTCAGATCATGCTGTCTTTTGTGGATTCAAGATTTTATGCATCACATCTATTAAAATAAACTGCTTCTTAGAGGTTCAACTTTTTAAGTAGCTGTCTTTTGTTTGTTTTTTAGTGACGTGACATGTTTCATACATCCGTCTTTCTTTCTCTCTTGGAACACACTGGCAGAGAAATCCTGAGGTTACTTTTGAAAATGATTTTCCAAAACCTTTGCTGTTCTCATTGCTTTAAAATGTAGCTAAAGGAAATGACTAATATCAGAGTGCACAGGAAGAAAAAGATGCAGTGCAATTTCATGCCTTTGTGCTTCAGATGAAGTGCCAATCTGATAATTTAATCATCAGTGAAAGACTAGTTTCACTCCTCCACAACTTCAGTCATTCCATCCATTATTCTCTGACTTTTTGTGAGAAGACAGAGTTGGAGACAAACATTTCAAGAATGTAAAAATGTCTGACTAACTGAATTAATAAAAGACTGAATGGATTAAAATAAATATTTATCTGATTTAATTAGCTTATTATTTCAATTAATCCTTTCATAAAATTCCATTAACGAGGCTGTAAGAATTATTGCTGTAGCTGAATATAGCTGCAAATTACAACAACATCCATAAACTATTTTAGATTTGACACATTGGAAAAGCAAAGCAGAGTATTTAGGTTATACTAAAAGACACTATGACTGTAGGTAAATACAAGGCTGTTTGGGGCATCTTGACGGACCAGTTTGACACTATAGAACAGTTTGACACTATAGAACAGTTCAACAATATAGAACAGTTTGACACTATAGAACAGTTCAACAATATAG
>JBAMYA010000007.1:2931823-2957480 GCA_037176975.1 Arrhamphus sclerolepis | reverse complement strand
CAAGGGAACATGGGGAGAACATGCAAACTCCACACAGAAAGGCCCTTTTGCCAACCCCACCCAGGGTATGGGTGCTGGTGATGCAGAGACACAAACACACCCACCTACCTATCTGCACCACCTACCTAAACTTTCCACTGGCTTTTCTCTAACTGTTGGAATTTCCACCTCATCAATAACAAACTTCCTATTGCTTAACTACTCCCTATATATTGATATATTCCTACACTTATTGGGCTTGATGCTAGTCCACTTGAGGTTCATATTAACGCTTTCAAGTAACTTCTTTTTATATGGAATTGTTGTAGTGACCAGTGTCAGGTCATCTATGTAGGCCCTAACTGGTGTTCATCCCATTCTGCCTTCTCTCCCCACCAACAACCCACTTATTTCCATTGACAGTGTAAAAGCTAATGGAGAAATTGTACATCCTGCTATCTATCTCTGGCCTCTGCCAGTATGTTGTGAAGCCTGCCATATTTATACACAACCTAATGATCTGGAAATATGCTTTCATCAAATTAACAACTATCCCAGGCACATTAAAATAATCAAATGTACTCCAATTAAGGCTATACTCATACTGAACCAAATGCATTTGCAAGATCTAAAAATATTACATTTAAATTCCTTTTCTGAATCTCAGCTGCCTGAATCTACTCCCAGATCATACTAGTATGTTCCAAACACCCTACAAAACCAGATATCCTTGCCTTCTGCACTGTTGTATCTATTCAAGCAGTTCTGTCTATGTACCTCAATAATCTTTAAGCAACGATACTGAAGAAAATCTTCCCTTTCTACATTCAACAAAGATTCCTTCACCTTTGGAATGAGGACACCCACTGCCCTATGCCACGCTCTTGGGATAATTTGTTTCTCCCAAACTATTCTCAGCTGCCTCCAAAAAGAATGTAAGAATATCAGGCGTGCTTTTATAAACCCGGTAGGGAGCTCTATTGGGCCCTGAAGAAGCCTTTGTGTGCCTGACTATTTCCTGAACTTCCTTCCTCTTTGGTTGTCTGACATCCATCTCATGACCTATCTGTCCTGATGGAGGCATATCAGGTGGAAGGCCGACTTTACTATTCTTCTCTAAGTCTGAATAAGTAATTCTGAAATATACCTCAACCTCTAGTTTTGTCCTCCTTTTTCCTGGCTAAACAACCCTTTGACAAACTGAAAATCTGTCCTTACCTGTTCTTTCCTTTTCCTAAGATGTTCTGCCCTTCTAAGTATCCTTAGCCTGCCTCTCCATTCCTCTTGCAAAATATTAATTCCTTCCCTCTCCTTTTCTTAACTAACCTTCCTATTTCTCTTTGCTGTCTAGACTGACCTGACCTCCTCTCACCCTTCTTTCTGACATGCACCCCAAACTTCTCTATACCATGTGAATAAATAATATTTCCCATCTTTTCTAATCATTGTTAGCTACCTCCCACTCTTTTGTCTCATTTGACCAAAGCCATCTAACTCTAGCTTTTTACATGTGTCTCTTTCTGACTGGACTGTTAACCTCCCCTGCATCCCTTCTTACTACCTTTTCCTCCTCAGTGACAGTATTATTGATATCCTGCGAAGTGTGGTTTTCTATCTGTCGCTGGACTTCATCAACATCCAGCACTTTGGTCAGCTGTAGTTGTTATTAAAGGGCTTTATAAATAAACGTGACTTGACTTGACTGACTTCTTGAGAAGTATCGATCAATGCAGCTATTCTGTCCCCAACAGCACCATAGTAGGACCCAGCATCACCATGATATAGGACCCAACATTACCATGGTAGGACCCAACATCACCATGGGAGGACAAAACAGCACCATGATAGGACCCAACATCACCATAGTAGGACCCAACATCACCATGATATAGGACCCAGCATCACCATGGATGGACCCAATATCACCATGATAGGACTCAACATCACCGTGACAGGACCCAACATCACCGTAGTAGTCAATCTGTTAGTCAGTCAAATGTATTCCTATTGCACATTGAAAAACAAGCAGTGTTGATCAAAATGCTTTACGGGCAAATGGTAGAACCTGCAGAAGGAGAAGGGAGAGAGAATAGAGAAGATAGACAATGTTAAAGGTATTTAAATGATCCAGGGCAATCTGAAACTGAGAATAGAAAGACAAGCTAAAGATACTGCGCAATAGTAGCAGCAGTCTAGGCAAATTGCAGCATAACTAGATGAAGCAGGAGACAGTAATGTATAGGCTGCGGTGATAATCCACCTATCTTTCCATCCCCATGTGACAAGTTTCAAACTTTCAAACTCAAATTAAGGCCAAGTTTTCTACAGAAAACCTGATATGCTAATTAAATGCAGAATATTCAAACAGCAAACAGTCTTTTTAAACACAGAATTGTCAGGTTTGACGCTTCTTTTCTTCTTCTACTGACCCGTGAGGAGCAGTGAAGCTTTGTTTGGGTTTTCAAATTTATGCTTGTTTGTCATCTACAACACCTTGATATGGAGTCTGTCTATCAATTCAAGTCTAACTAAGCATGAGTGTGTTTCTTTGTGATTATGAGCAGTGTGTTGAGATCCACTAACCATAGCAGTGAAGCTATTTGTGGTTTGATATGCAGCTGTTTCTACATGTACCCTATTTAACACCCATCAATTAAATGTCACTGCCTATCACTGTTTTTTTAATCCTTACCTGTAGTTATCCCTATCCCTTTTTTAATGTAAGCCTATAAAATGGATTTTTTCATATTAAGAATTGCTACATTTTTTTTCAAATAGCCTTTTTTTAAAATCCAAGCCAAGGTTGTAATTATAGAAAACGGTTCAGACCTCTATTTAAGTTATCAACGCCTGGTTGGAACTAGCCTTTTGGCCTCTGCAAGCTTTCCCTTTACACAACTTCTTACTTAACAAGGCCAGGCTGAAAAAACCCACAGATCTAATTGAATATTGATATATGTGTGTGTGTGTGTGTGTGTGTGTGTGAGAGTGTGTGTATGGAGGGCCAGAGCGAGGCTCACCCATGTTAAGCCATTCAGTGCATCCTCTTGATTGAAATTCCATTAGCTTGTTAGTGGAGGATAGTAGAAAGTCAGTGAATACTTAGCCTTGTTAGCCGAGGCGCAGGCTAAATGAGTGTGCACAGGGTCATTGTCCACTTAAAACTCGCTCTGTAAACTGGCGGCCAGCTTGAATAATTCATGGAGCATGACCCGCACTGCCTGGTATTTAAATGAGTGTAACTTCTCTTTCTATCTGTTTGGATAATATCTTCACTCTGGAGTTAATTAGGTTTTCACTTTTTTTTTGTATTTCAGCCAGCTGTGTGTACAGCAGTCAGGGACTTGTCCCTGCAGACACACTTAGAGGCAAATGAAAGGAGAATGAAGCAAATATGATTGCAATATGAAGTTGTAAATGTTGTTCCCATATATTCGTGAAGAGCATGCTAATACTGAATGCTACCTGACTGTGATTATAAATATCTGAAATCATTAAAATGAAAGGATCCTATCTTTTTAAACCAAAATGCACAGTTAGCTGGTAAAGATCATCAATGACCAGTATAGACCAAATCACATCAGAAGGGAAAATTTCTCAGTATATTCAAATGTTTAAACATTCCATCAAAGTCCAGGGACTTGGATCTTACATGCTGGGTTCACACTGCATGACTTCAGCGGTCTCAGACAAAAGGTGATCAGTTGTGGGAAAAATGGTCCATCGTAGCTCCAAAACAGTAATCGTAGATCTCACAATGAGACAGGACCAATGATGAAAGATAGAAGCACCTTCTGTCTGTCTGCGACAGATATCAGCAGTGTCTCGACAACACTGCCTCTATAATCTTTGTCAGCTAACCAACCAATAGGAACGCTTCATGAAATAACGTAAATATCAGCGTGTCTACACAGCATAGTAGCCTAGCAACAACAGCACCAGATACAATGGAGAAACAGGAAGAAAAATGTGATTCGACGTTTATTCAGTCACACACTGTAACATGTTGTAAATTTATAATCTACTGATTTCTCGTGGTGCAACGTGGTGACCATTAATCTTGTCAGACTGTGACAGTCATATAGTGTGAACCCTGCATTAAATCTAAATAGAAGGGAATCCTAATTAAACATATTTGACAGTCTTCTTGGCCAAATCTGGACCGCCACTTTGTTTCATCTGACCTGCAAGAGTGTGCAAAGACAATCATAAACTTTTCTGACATTTCTGAGGAAATTTCTCATGTGACCATCTGTTTGATTCAGTTCTGACATCAAAAAGTGTAAAAACTGAGGTGGAGAGCAGTTGTTTTATGTCAAAGAGTCAGGATTTAACAAACATTAGGATTTGGGTTGGCCCGATTTAGCTAATGATTTTACAACAAAAAGTTGCTTATTTTGTAAAACTGACAAAAATCTGTGACTTTAGGATTAAAGGTTGAAATTATGCAAATTTGCAGCTTTCCAACTGCTGTAATTTTATGTCAAAATGTAAAAAACACAAAAACAAAAAAAGTTATTTTCCAACTAAAAATTGTAGCTTTAAATTAAAAAACAAAATATAATGCCACATTTGTGCTTCTATGATAAAAAGTCTTGATTTTACAAAATTTGCAATTTTACATCAAAATCTGTTTCTTTTTTTTGTTATTTATGAAGGTAGGCAGCATGAAGGTAACTTAATACAAAAATTTGCATTTCCAATAAGATTGCAATCTTTGTGAAGTTTAAAGTTTAAGATTTTATTAAAAAAAATCACTTTCTTTTTGAATTTTTAAATTTGTGAAAATATGGAAAAAAGTGATTTTAGAACATATTTTATGATAAAAGTCAAGATTTAATGGCAATTTAAAAAATGTTTTATACAGGAAGTAGCCAGAAATCTGACAACATAACTGGTTGAGAAAGTAAAGAATAACTGACCCTCTAATGGTAACCATGGAGATGATGTGGCCCGTGATGATAAAGAGTTTGATGTCAGTGTTGTAGTCATTTTACTCTGAATATGGTGCAATTTTATTCTCTGCACATGTCGGGTTGATTGATGTGGTCGACCTCTTTGGCCGATGCTGATTATTAAAAAAAAAAAAGGCAAGTAATTACCTGGTTGGCCTTTTAATCTCATGGAAGTTTGTATAACTGAAATTATCTATAAAAGCAAGTGTAAAAGAAGAAAGAAAAATCAATGTTTATTTCATTTATTTATTCTATGAAACTGTCACAAAAGGAGTCACGGTTACCTTCAACTGGCAGTAAATAAATAAATTAATAAATAAATGTTGGTTCAAGGGTGTGGATATGGATCTACTTTCACAACGATCATCCAGGTGGTCTTTGTTCACTTTTCTAGCACATTTACTGCAGTTTGAAATTTCCTCAGTCATTGTTTATTTGAACTTTAAACATTTAGAATAATTGGCTACACTTAGGAAATGTAATCCAATACTCAAACTATGAAAACAACATGTTTACATTTAGTTAAACAGCACCACTTTGGTGTTTGTCCCTAGAAAGATTACAGTTTGTATCTATCAGGACCCAAATTTATTTTAATTTCATAAAATGTTCTTTGTTTTACTGAGAGACAGGGTTATCATTTCTGGAAACTGCTTCTGACACGTTTGTTTGCAAATGAGCTAAATGCTATGAAGCACTGCTAAATGTAGAATCAGTTATGGGCTTTGACACGTCATTTGTTATACATAAAGTATCATGATGTCCACCGCTTTCACATATTAAGTCTAATTTACATCTTTATGTATGTGGTAACAACTCCCATGTGGCTGACATTAAATATCTCAGTAAGCCATCAGAAATGTGAAGTGCATCTAGCTATCTTTAATCTAGATTATGCTTGGATGGGTGGATGGATGATAGTGTCATTTTTTCCCTGTTTGTCCAGTAACTCAGTCTGCCAAAACCACCACTAGCCTAGTACAGCATAGTTGCTAAAAGTAGATTGCTATACCTAGCCTAAGGTGCTGTGTCCTCATAAAAGTATTCCTTAAAGAATTCAGCATAAGCGACAAAATAAACTTTCAAACATCTCCGAAATGTTCTCATAGATATGTTGGGACTTGTGCATTTACGTCTTTGTGGCAATATTCGGTCACTCAGGGTTCTTTTCCAGCAGATTGAGTGGTCTACGATCTCGTTCATGTTTAGGATAGTAATTTAGTCCCAATCTCTCCGCGGTCCCAGCATGCTTCTGAATAAATGGAGACACATTCAGCTCAGGTGGTGCTGTTCCCTGAACCACTGCTCCACACCTCCCCCTGCAGCTGAGCAGAAACCACACCGCCTCACCACAGTCATGCGTAGATACTTTTTTTTTTACATTTGTCTAGTGTCCTTTATTGATAGTGAGGATGCAAGAAAACATGGCTGAAAGAGTGGGGGAAGACACACAGCAAAGGACTGCAGACTGGGAGTGGAACCTGCGACCGCTGCAGGAGAGCCTTGGCCCATAAATAACTGTGTTAACTGACAGTATAGATGCATTCAGGGACATATAATCTTATTACTACATCTGCTCGAGTCGAAATACACTGACATAAAGCACCTAGAGATGACTTGTTATAAATTTGTGCTATATAAATAAATCGAACTGAATTAAATTGAATATAAACTTCAGAGTATTGTGTATTGCCAAGAAAACCCCAAAATCTGAAAACCAAAACCCAGAATCTGCAACCAAGGAATCAAAATCTGTAACTGAGAGTTTAATCATATTTTCAGTTCCACTTTTCTTCTCTTGAGTGAGTTCTAAAACCATTTCTGTTTTCAAATTGTCTTTCTCAGTTGCTCTTTTGTTTTTTGCAGTTGCAACTCTAAAATCGGTTTCAAACCAGCGCCACGTCAATCACCAGCAAAGTAGGCGGGACATAGCTGAGATCTACTAGCTCATTGACAGCTGAATGACTCAGCACTTTATACATCGTTGTCAGAGCACCAAACCTCCGCTGGTAATTGATGCGTTGTCAACTTAACAACTTTATCACTATAGTTTGCAAGTATTCAGACCCCTCTAGCGACTAGTATCTAAAAAATTTAGCTAATCTTTCTGGTGTTATTGGGAACTTTTGGTGACTGACATGAAATCATGTATCGTTAGTCTTCTCAACAAGCAGCGGGAGCTGCCATGAGTCCTTTGCCGTCCAAAAACACTCATAATGGGACCAGAACCTGATTGCAAAAGTGTTAATCGCAGCCCTAGCTGGAGACATTTCAGAATATGAATACAATAAGATAATAGTTGAAAGAGATGACGCACTAGACTAAGATTATCAGGTTATTCAGGAGCCAATGAGCTACTAGATGTTAGCTATGCCCCGCCTCCTCTTAGGAAACAGAGATGGTTTTAGAACTTACAGAAGAAAAGAAAAGTGAACCATGAAGGATGATTTCTTAGTTTTCGATTCTGAGTTTTGGTTCTTACATTTTGGGTTTTGTGTAGCAATCCTCTTCCACTGATTAGCCTAAACTGGGTTGTTGGATGCATATATCCCCTCCCTAAACTATTAAAATAAAGTTACACTAGAGTTGGTGGACACTAACCAAAGATTGGTTTGGACCCAGCACTGTGTCAAAAAAAACAAAAGCTACCAATTAGCTAGGATTAAGGGACTTAATTTCAGAGTTCATTGAATGTCGCATGAAAACTTCTTGCAGCATTTCATTGAGGAAGTACATCAATTGCATTGTATATGTCAAACTAGTTGATGTGTTCAATTGAACATCTAAAAAAATGGGAAAAAAGAGAGGCTGAGTTTTATTCCATTTGACGATGAGAAACAAAAGCCCACTCAACCTTGTTGATAGAAATTGCACTTGAGAGGAGAACTGGCGAGGGCTACAGTAAATACTGATTAATTTGAATTCCTAATGAATGGGCGCCGAGCCTGAGAGCAGGAAAGGTATTGAAGGAATGTGGCGCGTATTCTTCGTAGAGTTAAGAAAAAACAAATGGATGAATAATGGGAAGTGAAGAGGGGAATAATTAATTAGTTTGCCAGAGTGAAGTGTGCATTCAAACTGACGAGGCTCGCTCGCACAAATGCTCAAGAAGGACGAGGTAGGCTACAAAAGTTAAGCAGAAATCAGTCCAAGGTCCATGCAGTCGGCTCAAAAAATGTCCCATCAGGCATCAGTCACTTTTTAAGCCTTTTTCCAAATACCGAGCAATAACACCACTGAGTTAAATATACACGACAAGGTGATATAATGTGTTAATATTGGTGTCATCTCTTACTTTATTGTGTTATTTAGTGGGGGCATACTGCACCCACAAGCTTCTTTGGGACAACTTTGTCGTTTGAAGCAATGACAGAAAACCTATTTTGTCTTCATGTGCAGCAGCTCTTCTTCATTGTGCCACGTTGGTTGCGTCTGCCGTGTCTTTTTGTGTTGAAGAAAGCCTTGACATGACATCTTTTTGCATTTGAACGGCCAAGACAAAGGCAAAACACGACACGTCTGCTCCGCCTGTCTCCCAGGAGGAGGAAGAGAAAAAAAACTGGGAGAAAGAGAAGGATATATGGAGAAAACGTTATGCAAATGGGTTTTATAAGTCGAGCCGGGCATGTTGTCATGACACTGTCTATATTTAAAACAGGTCACCTTAACCCCACCCCCACTGTCTCAATGACAGACACAGAGTGAGGCTGTGCTGACATCTGGATGTTGCACTATTACAATGACACACACACACATACACACAAGTGTGTGTGGACGCCAACACGTGCACAACATCTTATTTACATATTCTATCTCACACAATGCACAGACGGCACAAAATGGCCGTGATATATGTATATATGTAAAAGTGGCCGGCCCGTTCTCTGCAGGCCGAGACCCAATCATTCCGGCACGCTGAGCAGAGCGACAACCAGTCAGCCTCTCTGACCAGCAAAGCGAAGTGACAGGAGCGAATACCTGACCTCTGCATTCCCTCACTCCCCTCACTCCTCCATATTCAACAACATGCAAACACGCATGCGAATCTTTGATTTTAAAGGAGACGTGGAGTGGCCGTGAAGGATGGATGCCACCTATTTACGCCCTCAGGCGGTCCGTTTTTAATGAAAATGAGATGACCAGCATCCTTTCATCCATTTTTCTTATTCTCGGCTCTTCATTTTTTCCCCTCTCCTTTCTGTTGCCTTGACCCAGATACCAATGAAGAAGAAGAGTGACACTTCTCCCCTGGTCAGAGCAGGACCACTCATATCTAACAACCATTACCCCCACCATATTGGCATTTTTTTCCCCTCTCCTTTTATTTTCTTATCGTTCTCTCTCTTCAACCCCGCCCTCTCTCGTTCCCTCTCAGCTGTCCATAAAATATGCCTCGGTGTTATCTCTTCCCCCACGCAGGAGAATAATGAAAGGCAGTGGCATGACAGATTGGACATAGATGAGATTGCCGCTGTGACTATATGCACGGCTCGCCTCGGCCCCGGCTTTGCATCTGAAATGGAAAAAAGGGTGGAGGGCGTGTGTGTGTGCGTGTGTGTGTGTAGGTGTGCGGAGGCGCAAAAGTGTGTGTGTGTTTGGGGGTGAAAGGGGTGACGGTAAGCCTGGGTGGGAGGGGGTGGAGGTAAGGTAGCGGCAGTTGGCAGAGTGTGATGAGAAAAGGCAGGATGGATTGTTTTGTGTGGCTGATGGGGCTCTGTGTTCACGCTGACCCTCAGACTGAATCTGAATATGAAAAAGAATCTGCTCGTTACTGTACTTCACCATTTATGTCGTGCAGAGTCATCGTCTGCGTTTGCGACTGCTCTGAAGTGACTGGCAGCTGTACGGGGAATGAGACCAGGCAGATTACAGCTGGCGAGCTCGGTGTGAGGACCCAACATGCTGCCAGGATGGCGGCACGCTGCCAGCAGGCAACATGTGGGCACCTGTGACTGCTACAGGCGGACATCGTGCTTAGCCACGGTGCCAGCGACTGCCGCTACAGCGGGGGGGGTTAACAGGGGCGGGGGCGAGGGACGATGACTGACGTTACACTAGTAAACGATAGGAAGTCGACAGAGAAATGACTGCAAACGCTAATCGTTCTGTTTAAGTGACGATCAGGTGACGGAGATCAGGAGGCAGAAGGTCTTTGTTCATCCAGACGGAAGACAAACAAAACCAAGACAGAACAGGATGAAGACAAGAAGTGGACGTTTCAAGTCTGGACTTTTGTTAACCAGAGGACGGGAGGACGTAGTGTACTTGATAGCATCATAGCTCAGACTCTGTAGTTTAATGCAACTCAGAACAGACCATGAAATCTTCTGGAAAAAGTGTCTCCAACTGTTTTATTTTATGCTTTTAATAGGTTATATTTGTTTGTATTTCAGCCGTGCTATGAATAAAGTTTGGTGGAGGTGAAAGGAAAAAGGGTCAGATGTTTTTTTATAGTCTACTTTTAGTTGGCTTCCAGCCGTACTCCCTGCGTGGCCCCGTCACGGACCCATGACCCGTCCAGTGAGTCCCCCCCCCCCACCTGATGAGCGCTGCCATGTTCTAGTTTCCTCCGTAAACACATGAATGTTGGTCGAGCTCCAGAAAGACTAAACACCTTCAAGACAATGAGCTGGGATGAAAATGAGCAGAAAAAAAGGAGGAGGGAGGGCAATTAAATATGGTGTTTTTGGCAGCGAGGTTTGAACCGTGTTGCAGCTAAGCTGAAAACGAAACTGACATGACCCAGAGTGAGGCAGGTAAACAGGCCCAACCTGCTTTGCCTGGGGTGACCATCTGGCCCTGTCTCATGGCGAAGCAGCCCGGAGGATGCACACACACACACACACACACACACACACACACCGCTCTACCTGGTGTCCCCTCTCAGCTCGCCTCTGTTTATGTTTTTGTCTCTCAGAAGATGACACGCTTTGGCTGGAAGCGATGGGAGGCATCAGGTAAGGGAACGAGCAAAACAAGGACCGTACACCCGCACAGACTCTGACGACATATGGCGGACGGGCACAGCGCTGTAGTCCTTAAGTGGTGCTAACTTGACCCAAGGCAAAGAAAGACGGAGAGCGCACGAGGCTGACGAGTGAGCCAGAGACGAGGAGGGAGCTGCTTAAAATTGCTGCAAATTATTGATGCACCATTACAGATACCTGCTGGCACAAAATAACTTTCTCTGTCTGCGACACACAAACACGTTTTAGGCTAAAAACATCAACAAAAAGTTTGGTTTATTTGTAAAAAGCCTTCGCACAATCACATTTTGATTTAAAGCAGCCTATCAAGCTCACAGGTCTGCTTGAGCTCTGATTAAATTTATGCTGCCGCCATCAGCGACGTGTTCATTATGCAGAAACAAAGGGAGCCCCTTTCTGAATGAGAACAGAAGAAAGGCTTCTCTGCTGTTATGTCTTTGGCCTTTGCCAGGGACAGCATGTATTGTAATGTTTCACACAAGATGAAATATTCATAAAAATGAAGGGAGCAAAGTTCCAGGGATGGAGTGAGGAGGGGGTGTTAATGAAAATGAGTAATCAAATTCACTATCTCCTCCCTTTTTATTGAAAATCTCTGGGTTTTTTTTTTTTGCTTTTCCTTTTTTTAGTTAATTAGAGCCTATTACTATTCTAATTGGTGAAGTCTTACTTGTCCAGTTCAGTAGCGTCATTATGGAGCTATTAAAGAAGACCCGCCGAGATGGAGGAGGAGGAGGGGGGAGCGTAATCCACCAATCAGTTAGGATCTTTGAGGAAAATGAGCTTTGCTGTGTTATCATGTTTGATCTTATGTCCTTGCTTCGGCTGCCATTCCTAATTCCTTCCTTTTATTTTAGTTTTGGTTTTTCTTTTTTCTTAATGGCCAAATGTCTAAATTCTTTCATTTTTCTTTGTGGATATTGTTTTTCTGTCTTTTGTTGTTATTATTGTTGATATAAAAAATATTATGTCACAGATTCTAAGAATGGACTTGAATTAATGACTTGAATATTCTTATTAATCATTCTTCTACTTCTTGTCATAATAATAATCATAATAATAATAGACAAAGGTTTCATGCAGACAGAAGGAGCAATAGATATAAATTAGAACATTTATTTACCTTATGTTAAGGCATTTTCATGATTAAGGAAGAGACACGCAGATATAAAATTTCCGTTTTCAGGCTGTTATGTTACCAACCTTGTTGTGTGTAAATCCTCAAACCAAACAATAAGTTCTCCAGAAACGCATCATCTTTGCTGCGTTAGTTTATGTTTGTAGTTTATGAGCCTCAGATGGAGTTTTATCTGTGATCCACCTCATAAGAATTCTCTTTCCAGCATAGAAAGCAAGTGTTCGATAAAGTTTTCTTTCATATTTGTCAGTGATGGACATGTCAGATATGGAGGTGGCATTTGTATGAATAGATAGAATCCAGCTTTCTAACTGTTAACAGTTTTTTTTTAAATTCCTCATCAGCTGAAATAATCAACTGGTTATCACTGTCTACTAAACCTTGATATCTTCTTCTTCTTTCATGGACGGACCCCACCCTCCCCTTTCATTTCCATTTTGGCTCTGGAGCTCCACTTTTTCCATGAAAAACACAAATACTGTCACATTCGCTCTGAGAGGGAAAACAAAAAGTAGCGTTTCTGCTGACTTTGTGTTCAGCTTCTCTGATCTTCATACTGAAGGACGACAGAAAGTCTCCTCTTCTGTCCCAGCAACAAGCACCTGCTTTCTTTCCTTTAGTGAGGTGGGTTGGAGCTGCTTTTTAACCCACCTGCTTCAACTTTATATTCTAATAATCAGTTTTTCTGATCCTCTTTCCACCTTCGTCACTAAACTTAGTCACTATGGTTCGTTTCGGGGGGAAAAACGATTTTAATTCATTCTTGTATGTTAAATTATTAGCAGGAAGAAGAGAAAAAGAAAGCTTTTGCATGCCCCATGGACCCCCGACTCAATTTTAATAAATGCTGTTATTTGGAAAAAAAATACAGAAATGAGTATGTAAATACAGGATTGAAAATACACACAAAAAATGAATTAGCGCCTCACATTCCCAGCAGAACAGTGCATTGTGACGGCAGGATTCATGTTTTAAACAGATGTGTCAAAAAAGGAATTAATCTTCCACATATACACATATTAAACAGATGTTTCAAAACACCAAGCAAACACACGGTGAATGTGACCCTTTGGTTTTGCTAATTTGACTCATTTAAAGCAGCGCAAAGAAGTTGTTTGCATGTTAAAATGTCAGTTTCAGTTTCGTCTTAAAGAGTATTTAATTGATTCAGCTGCAGTGGCGTCTGGTTCCCATCAGACCCAAGAAAGTGATGATGGAGGAGAAAATGACTGAGAAGACACAGAATCTTAGTAGCGTTTAAAAAACAAAAAAAGACTTAACCTCCGTGCCTGTAGAGGGAGCCTCTGAGCTACGAATAGAAAAATGACAAATACTAATGTCTTTTATTAGATCAGGAAGTACATGATGCTGTTACAGTGTAAATAAGAAAAGAAAAAGTAAAACTGGATCAACACAACACAGTTTCACAAACTTTAGGGCCCCTGGGAAGGACTGGATGTGTAGAGAGAGGCTCGAGAGAACTCCATGTACCCACTGGCACGTTGTGTTTGTTGCCTGGCAACAACTGTGGTGATGATGTCACAAGCAGCATCAGGAGGTGACAGAGGTGAGCTGCTTCAGACGGCGTTGGTGAAAGCAGTTCAACGTCTGGAATGCAGAGGTGCTCCTTCACAGTGGCACGTCCAGGATGATCCGATCTGTTACCGAGTACCGCGAGCACATCTGCTGGTCTTCTTAAAGCCTCTCCTCCGACTGCTGCAACCACGACGTTTGAAACGGGAGGTCCCCCTGGAAACGCTGGTTAAAGGAGCCACAGAGGATCAGTTCCCGCTGTCAGTCTGCCTGCAGCTGGCGGACTGATGCCGGACCACAGCCGGTCTAAGACCACCAGCAGCAGGTGGACTGATGCTGGACTGCAGCCGGTCTAAGGCCTCCAGCAGCAGTCGAAGGAAAGTGGTGCCAGTGGAGATCTTGGTCGGGGCATCTGAAATTAGGATGTTTGAACAGATTTTAATCAAGATGGCTCTTTTTCCTTGGACCTCCAGGTCTGCTCATTTCACTTATGAGACAAAAAGAGGATTCAAGAGCAAATCTATGGGTGACATCACATTGCACTTTGTCCAGTTCTTCTTATATATGTCATATAGTCCATGAACTGTGGAGATTTTGTGAACAACTGAAACTAAAGAGTCGTCCAGACTGGACTGAAAGTTTTTACTAAACAGAAGAGAAACTCTGGTTTTGTATTAAAGTTCTTATTACCACCAGAACATGGAAGAACTTCGAAACAAAGTTTTTTTTTTTGTGAAATAATTTTTTAATTATAACATAAATTTGGGATTTTAGAATAAAAAAATTGAAATTATCCAAAATTGCAATTTTCCAACTGTAATTTTGTATATAATGTTGCAAAAAGTTTAAACTTTCCAACACAAAAATGGAATATTAAGTTACTGTGATTCTATGAAGAAAGTTGGTGTTGCAAAATTTGCAATTTTACATCAAAATCTGCTTATTTCCCTAAAAAAACTCTTTTTAAATTTGTGATTTTAGAAGGAAAAAAAGTGTAATTTTAGTACAAACGTCATGGTTTCATGATAAAGGTCACAAAGAGACTTTATGACAAAATAATTCCTTTTTTTATGAAAAAAAGCCATTTTACAACAAAATTCTTATTTTTATGATCAGCGTTTTGAAATTACAACAAAAATGTGTGATTTTAGTGCAAAAGCTTAAACCGCACCTGAGATTTTTGGACTACTTTAATATGATTATATCATATGATGGAAGAGTGATGGACCTCTTATGCATTTATGACCATGTGAGTGTACTTTGTCACAACGGCAGCAGCGGACCACCGCCACAGCTAAAACATCATGTTTTGTTCCTCTTGTTGACGACTTCATTGCAGACTGAAGGGTGGATTCCTGAACGGCAGCAGGTGTCAACTCACTCCATCGTTTCTTATTCCACATCCACGGCCGGTCCTCTCTCAAGATAAAGTCGAGCCACGGCCGAGGACAGAGAGGATATTATTTAGTAAAGGTAATGAATTATTAGATGTAGGTCACCAAAGTGTCAGATTAAAAAGGAGTCCGTGTTCGTTCCAGGCGCGCTCTGCCTCATAATGATAAAAACTACAAGGTCAAATGTGGACTTAAGCTAATGCACGGCAACTCCTGCACCTCCTTCATACACATTTGGAGCAGATTGAGGGAGAGATAGGATTCAAAAAACAGAGATTGGGGAGAGAATCGTAATGATTTAAGTAATAAATTTCTCAGCCTGCTGGAATTACAGCGGCCTGAGCAGCGGCGGCGACAGAATCTGTAATTATCCCTCGAGTTCCATGAAAGCGAGGAAGAACAAAGAGCGAGAAAAACTGTTGGCTGGTAAGTAAAGCGGTTTAGTGAATCGCCACTACACTGGTACAGGATAACACAAAAGATAATAGCTTTACCTTCTCTCTTTTTTTTTTTTTTTCAGCCTGAAGAGCAACTTCACAGGGGTGCCACAGTGTTCGGAGGCAGAATCGATAACACTATCAAAGGGCAGAATCTCAACCTTAATGAAAGGAAAGAAAATACTGCAGGCTACAGGCGCTGAAAGACCACTAGAGATCTATGTGCATCAACACACCCAAGACTAAATATGAAATCAATTCATTACACGCTTTATTCCTTTCTCAAACACAGTCAGGTGCTGAGATAACAAATTTATCTGCTGGCGCCTTTATTTTTCTACTTCTTACAGTCTTTCTCCCTTTTTTTTTCCCTCCCGTCTCTGTCACAATTAATGAAAAGAACAGTGGACACTTTCCAGTGACGGAAGCGGCATAAATAGATTAAATTGCAGAGGAGATTATAATTTATCATTTCTTTATTAAAAAGTAATACAGGCGAATTAACTTTGAATTAAATTCTATTTGCATGGCATTACTGGAATCATCTGTGTAAATGGCTCAAAATCCCAAATGGGACATTGTTCCCTCCAACTGTATAATTGTAGAGAAAGAACTTATCACTTTTTTTTTTTTTCAGGAAATTATAAGCGAATAGGAACTAATCTGAAACAACTGAAGTAACGTGAGCTGAGACTTAGACGTTTCCTTGTACTGCTCAAGAATAGAGCACACGTCTGCAATAAAACAATGTTAGCATGCACCTTTTTAATTGAAACTGTTAATAAAATATTATAAAAACTCATGTAGGACAGTGTGTGTGTGTGTGTGGGGGGGGTAAAAATATGCATTTCAAGGTTAAAGGCTTTTAAATCTGACTGCATTTACAGTCACTGACATCACTGGACTGCACACCAACACAGGACGTGAAAAATGTAAGCGAACGCATAAAAGCTAGTCCTGACGAGTGTGTCACTCCAGCTCTCCTCACTGGAAGGTTCTAGCTGGTGTTTCCTTTTTTCTTCTTCACCATCTTTGTCATCTTCTTCTTCTTTTATTGGTGGTTGGTTCGGTCAGTGGATCCTATCGGGTCCTACACTATAATGGAAGACTGGAATATTTGTCTCATAAGTTGGCTGGGACATCAAAAAGTGGAATAACTGAGGTGGAGAGCAGCTGGTTTATGTCAGAAAGTCATTATTTAGCAAAATAGTTTGTAACAGAAAGTTGCACATTGTCAAAAATCATGATTTTTGTAAAAATAACTTTTTTATAGAACAGAAATTTGTGACTTAAGGACAAAAAGTTGAAATACTACAAAATTTTAAATTTACCAGCTGTTATGATTTTATGTCAAAATGTTGCAAAAAGTGAATATTTTCAAGAACTAGCAGGAAATCTGTCAACATAGCTGGTAAAGAATAACTGGCCCTTTAATGACAACCATGGTGATGATGTGGCCCAGAATTAACGAGATTGACACCCCTGATCTTCTTCATAACCTGGAAGTCAGTGGGCATGTTTCCATAAGCAGGGGTCTCTGGGTTTATGGCTGTCCTTGTTGCAGGTTAAGTGCTTCACTGTAACCCCCAAAACTTGGTGGAGGGTGGTGTTGACTTGGTGCTGATATGGTATGCTATCAGGGGAGGATGATGTTGTCCAGCCATCTCGAAGGCATTTCAAGAAGAATCTCAGCCCCATCCATGTTTATCTTGTAGTTCTGGTTTTTGTTGCTTCTTCACCATCTTTGTCATCTTATTCTTCTTTTTTTAGCAGTCGGTTGCAATCAGTGGATCCTACCGGATCCTACACAGTCATGGAAGCACAGAAGCTGAAAGGACAGAGGGTTCTGGGTAATACTTTTAAACACCTCGCCTCTCTGTTCACTATTTTTTGCAGACTCATGCAAACTCACACATGCGAACAAAGTCGGTGACCAACATCAAATATACCCTTTTCCAGTTCAGTGTAGGACCAGGTAAGATCCACTGACTGTGATGGACCCCCAACAAACAACAGACAGGTGTTTAGGTCAATGTACGTGAGAATTTCCTTCATATCTACAGCTGACAGCTGTTGCATTCTTTCCTTTAGTCCATACAGGTGGCGTCTAATTTTATAACCTCTGTAACTTCATTAACATCAAAATGAAGTGATAACACAATCGTATCAATTTTGTTACATCCAAACTAAACTGACGTGATTCAGGATGTGTGGAAATGTGCAGTTTCTTGAAATGACCACTAGGGGCTGGCTCCAAGAGCGAATCAGTCTCCAATGAAAACTGTTAAAATTTTACAGAAAAAAAACAAAAACCAAAAACATGTTACCACCTGGTACCAAAAACAGTTTTGGCCGTGGCTGAACTTCATAGCCACGATGACTTTACAGGGGTTTAAATCTGATACACCTCATTCGGTAAAATTATATTAAACCAAACGTTGTATGCATAATTGGGGGCATTGCTTTTTGTTTTTATTTTGTTTATTTTTTGAATGACAGCTGCATTACAGCCAGCACTTTAGCTACTTGCCACATAGCAGTTTTGGTGAATTTGATATCTGAGTTTCTAACAGAGAGCGGAGGAAGCACCATCGCTCTTATTTTAAATTAAGTGCTATGAAGTAAAATACTTTAAAATAAGAAGGGTTCAGTCAGTGTTTCAGCAGTCCTTGTTTCAAACGTCATTTCAGCAGTTTAATCTGAAACAAGGAAAGATTCAGCCTGAAAGAATATATGATAATGTTAGCTAGCCTGACTAGTTAACTTGAGCTAAAGGCCCAAGTCAGAGTTGTCCAAATCCAGTCTCTAAGAAAATTAGCTTCAAAACCACCCTTCATTAAGACATAGGTGACATCAGCAAGGGTTTGTCCAGTTCTGTTTATTTACTCTGGAATCATGTATTGTTTTGTTTGTTTGTTTACAGTTTTTAATCACTCTCCACCTGTACATGGAAACACCAGTAGGGGCAAATACAAGTTAGTTTGTTTTTTGTGAGGATTTTTTTATAAACTGCCTGCTTAAGTATTCTACTTTACATTAATTTGTTTCTTTTCTTTTCTTTTCTTTTTTTTCTTTTCTTTTCTTTTCTTTTTTCATTGGTTTTAGGATTGTATAAAAATGTTTTTGTAGCAGCCTGCAGTCAGCTGAAAATGAATATTTTCAAAATTTCATTGTCTTATTTTCACATGAAATTACTTGTATATTTATAACTAATTTTAATTCTACAGATAAAATCACCAGGTTCAAACATATTAGATGGGTTGAATTTCAATAAATGCACTTTTATTTATGCCTTTATTTCAAATATTCTATTCTTTGCGTCCTCATTTTAGTAAATCTTATAGTTCAAAGTTCCTTGATTATTTTTAACAGTGTTTTTGGATCAATTGATTAATAGTAGCTTTTTTTTTTATTTATGGCTGCTGAACACTGAACGTACACATCTTTTATTCCTCAAAAAGTCAAAGAAAAGATTTTTATCTGCTGGGGATGAATAAATCCTCTGTTTTTATTCCAAATAATCGCTGGAACTCTTTCAGATGTGAATTTGATGTTGGTGCACCAAAATTAATTTTCATTCATGAAAATGTTGTTAATTTGGAGTTAATTGGTCCAACATTTTTCCAAATGTTTCCAATTGATCTCACATTAAATTAGTAGAGTATATATTTGGCTCAGACACGTCAGGCCAAGCTGACGAACCTTATTCCTGTCGCCACGTGATATTCAAAATAACATGGTTGTCCGGCTTCATTAACTTCTCTGGTGACACAGTTTAATGAAAAGGTTTAAAAGAAAGGAGGGGAGAAAGAGATGGAGGGTAAAGAAAAAAGAGGCAGACATTGATGAGCAATTTGATTGGCATATGACTCATGGGACGCACCAAATGAGGGAAGGCCCACGGGACGAGAGGAGATCTGATTAGCTGGGCATGGCGAAAATAGAGTGTACCACGACTAATTCAAGACAGAGCAAGGAGAGATTGAAAAATTGCCCAGGCCTCATACTCTTCATTGCAGCTTTTATTGAAATTCAATACATCTCCACAAATATCTCCTTGCCTTTCTCTCTCTCTTTGTTTTTATGCTGGACACACACACACACACAAAACACACAAATCTGCCTTTTTAAATACGGAGAAGCTCACAAACATGAACTGAGGATTATTTTACTCCAATGGAGTGTTTTCAGTTCAATCACCGCTCTTTGATACTGAGCCATTCTGCACATGCTCAAGGGTATGTGCTGAAGATGTGGAGGAAGAGTGGCAAAACACACACACACACACACACACACATGCACGTGCACAAGTGCTGAAAACATCCACTGATTGTGATTGGCTTGGATGGTTTGGGTGTTAAGGCGTTGGTGCAATAGTCTCCAGCACAGTGTCAGAGCAGAGCCCAGCTGTGGCGACTATTGATATAGCTGGCAGAGACGAGGGCGCCCTGAGGCCTCCGCGGGCTTCAGCTTCGGTTAAGAGCATCTAAACTGGCCAGAGTTCAACTAACGTTCGGGGAAGGACAAGGTTCGTCGCAGTAAATGGCCTGGTTTAACTGCGGTGGAGTGATGTGACTGATGTGAGTCTTACATTTAACGCTGAATTTTGTATGCATTTTAAGCAGCAACATAAAGTTCTAATAAGTGAAGACATTTTATATTCTTGACAAGAAAAAGTCTGTGCATTGCAGAATAGGATTTGGACTTCCACTTGCATCACTTCTATGGCATCAATTCAGAGTCTGATATATGAGAATGAAAACGCAGAATCAGGAACCAAGAAATCAAAATCTGAGAGTTCAATCATCTGTCTCAGTCACATTTTTCTTTTCTTCTATCAGTTCTAAAGACATCTCCATTTTCAAATTGTCTTTCTGTGCTGCGCGTTTTCTTTTTGTTGTTACAATTCTGAAATGAGTGTCAAATCAGTGCCAGCAAAGGAGGCGGGACATAGCTGAGATCTAGCAGCTCATTGGCTGCTGGATAACCTGATAATCTTGGTCTAGTGCATCATCTCTTTCAGCTGTTATTATCTTATTGTATTTATATTCTGAAATGTCCCCAGCTAGAGTCGTGATGAACACTTTTGCAGTCAGGTTCCTTTAAAGGAGGATCACTTCTGCTTCCCTGACTGCAGCTGGGAGGGGCTGTCTGCTGAGGACTGGTCCCATTATGAGTGCTTTTGGACGGGAAGGACTCATGACAGCCCCCGTAGCTGGTTGAGAAGAGTAACGATGCTGAAAAACTCTTGGTTACAGATTTTAATGTCTCGGTTTCAGATTTTGACTTCTTGGCTACATATTCTGGGTTTACGTTCTCAGATTTTGGGTTTCGATTCTCAACACATTAGGTTCTGAATTGAAGCCATAAAAATCCTTTGATAACGGCAGAATAACTGCCGGCTTCTCCTGCACCTTGCCAGCCATTGTAAATCACAGCCGCTGGAGTCGATGTGCTTCATTCATGAAATGTTCATAAATCTGTGAGTAGATTTGCACGTGAATTACCTCCTTACTAAAACCTACCCTGGATTCACGACTGCAGCATAAAACTCAGATTAGTTCATAAGAACATGTGAATTCCAAATGACTGCAGGCTGGCAGCGTGTTCTCTCAGATCATTATTTAGCATAAACCCCGCCCACCACCATATATAGGTGGAAAGGCGCAGGCTACGCCGCCAGTCATTTCCCAAAATTACCAGCTGAGGAGTCGATGCTGGCAAGTGGCAAAACCAGACCACGGCGCCTCCACGCCATCTGCACATGTTGTATTGCCTGTCCAATGAAGCTTATTTATTCAATTCAATTCAAAAATACTTAAAATACGTAAAAATACTTAATCATCTAATGAAAATTAACTTTTGCAACAGTCACCACTACTTATGTCTCTTCAAAGATTGATTGTAGAAGGTTCCAGCTGTGTTCAGGAAGTGGCCTGTGTTGCAGCAGAGACTGTGAATCACTGTGTTTGTGAAGAGGAAGTTGAGGGCTGTCCATAATGTTTTTTTTTTATTATTTTATAAAGTGTACTCCTTTACACAATCAGCTCCAGAGGCTCCAGAACAGAGGCAGGTTTTATTTGACTTTTTCCATTATTTTTGTTGCTATAACAGCGGACAGGAAAAGGCATCACATGAACTGGAAAAATTCATGAAAGCTCATAATATCACGAATCCACCAGAGCAGGCGGCGCTCTGATTCCTCACAGTCCCCGGTGGGACCTGACGATGAAGCAGGACCACACTGATGCTGGACCGGGCTGCTTCTGCATCTGGTAAAATTTCACATCTTCGAAAAGCTACCTGAGAACTTGACACAAAGTCAGATTTCTATCAGTGGTTGCAATTTGACTTATTTGAACAAAGACTTTATGAGGCAGTCTGTTGTTATCTGCATGCTGCTTAAATATGAGTTTAATTCAAAGAAAAGGGATTTCAGAGCCTCTGACATACTACATACAAAGTTTCTTTAATTGTCCTTGACCAGATGCAGTAGCCATGGTGATGTTTAATGTCAAAGGTAAAAGCAGCAATTTTCATTATTAATGTTAATTAGCATCAGAAAGGAAAATAATTGTTAAGGTTTAAGGCAGTTTTTCTGGCGCAAACATACATCATATGACATCGCTTTATGACATCGCCAGATTCAGACTTTCTGTCTTGTATTCTGGAGTCTTTGAGTTGTGGTGCTGTTCACACTACGTGACTGATCCTGACCTGTAACCAGACACAAACCAAAAGCTGTTCACTTTAAAGAAAAAAGGGGGAATAAAATCATTATGCCAGATGTTTGCACAATAATTTGTTTCAAATAGAGATGAAAAAGAAGAAAATGAGTAGATGGATTAGCACATGTGGGCAGCAGTGTGCTAATCCTTTGCAGCCTGCTCATAATGCAAGTGACTTGCTGTTTCACTGAATACTAAAGATGCTTTGTGTTTTTCCCAATGAGCTGTCCTTCCTCACAGTAACCTCATGACCTCACTTCACACCTTGCTCTCTCATTGGCTGTATCTCTGATGCATCACCTCCTAATGGCTCCATGGATTTAGCATGCTAGCTATCCGTTGACAGTTACTCATCTGTGTCTTAACGTCACACATAATGATTGAGCTCCAGTTTGCCTCTGTCCAGTCAGCAATCTTAGCAAAAGGCAAATTGGGCTTAATATTGTTTGGCTTAACAAGGTTTTAGTGACAATAATGAGTAATATATGTTATCCACATTCTCAACAAGTCAATGGAACTAGTCGAAGCAGATATCAGTAATTTAGGTTAGCTTGTGCTTGTAAGAAATATTCATTTTTAACATGTTTATATGATTAGCAACACAACCTTAAGCATACTGAACCATCCATCCATCGATTCATCCGTTATCTATACCCACCTGTTAGTATTTTAGGGTCCCAGGGATCGTCTCAACTCTCAGGACGGCAGTAAAAACACAGACAAAAAATTACAGACAGATTTTTTGGGATAGTGTTCCTGTTTCAGATCCTGTCCTGATTTCACAATTATCTTCAGGGATTTACAACTTTGTCTGCTGGCTGCCTGAAAACTTTTCACTAAAGTGTGTTTCTTCCTCCTGAGACTGAAACGAATGATTCACATGGATTTACAGTGAGTGGACATAAGTAAGAGCTCACCCTCCTCTCTACACCTTCCACTGCTCCTTTCTCTCTAAAAATCCTCAATCTAGTTTTTTACCACTTCCCATAGAAAACTATCAGCTTTTCTCTATATCTAAAACTCCATTTCCTCCTTTATCTTTTAATTCTTTGCTCTTTTGAACCTTCTCCTTCATGCATTTCTTCTTATCTCCATCTTTTATTGAATTCTAACACTGAGTGTATGTATAATATTCTGCATGCACGCACTCACAACAACACAGACAGGGTTGTGGACAAGTGCATGCAAAACAGCATCATCACACACTCTTTTACACACACACACCTATCCCCTGTGTCTCGTCCTCCCTCTTTTCTTGCCTCTCCCTTTCATTCTACCCCCCTTTTCTTTCCGCATTTGCTTGGAAAATGTTTGAACTCTCCGGCTCGCTAAGATGTTGCTGAAACGGAATATGAATTAGCCCCCCTCCATCTCCCCCAGATCTGTCTTAATGCTGCTGCTGCTTATGCCTAAGACCCACCCCCCACCCCCCATCCCCCAAACAAACCACCAAGCCCTCTCAATGCATAAATAATAAAACAATACAAAAGGAGGAGAGGCCCACTGTTGAGGCGCACATGAAAGAAGTGCTGAACTCTGAGCCAGAATGACAGGATTCAAAACTTCCTCAGAGAACACAAGTGGGGTGTGATCGGGGGGGGGGGCAACGAAATAGAGCAAGTGTATATGTTTATGTATGTAGAGTGTCACACAGTGTTTGCTCCCTGTGCACTACCCCTCCACGGAGATATTTTTACTTTAGTTATTCTAGACTTTATAAGAGGAACTGAACAAACCCTCTGTGACATCATCCAGAGGTTTCCTGGAAGCTGATCTTGAAGACCGTATTTTGGAATTGACATATCCAAACCACAATTAATCTAAAAATGGGCAAATAGGCAGAATGAGCAAGTGTGACAACTGTCTGAAACACCCACCTTACCTGAGTTGCCATAAGTTAGCTATTTTAGCACATATAGCTGGCAGTTTTGTAATATACCGCAATATTATGCAAACAAGCATTCCTTACCAGTGTTACAGTATAAGCAATGTGAAAAGGGCAAGATGCGATATGTGGCCCTGCACAGTGTCTGTTGGTGCCCTGTATGTTGTCTGAATGAATATAAATCACATTACATAATACTTTATATAAATTACACCTAGCCAGAATTTTGTGCTACAAATTAGCCTAAACAGCATGTCTTTGGAGTAAGAGGAAATCTGAGTACCCACGGTAAACCTACACAGGGAGACCATGCAAACTCCACACAGAAAGACCAGCTGAACCGAGATCCAGCTGAGCCTTCTAACTTTGACGTATCAGCTATAAAATTTGAACTATTGTGCTGCTGTCATAATAGGACTCAACATCACCATAACTGGACCCAGCATCTCCATGGTTGGACACAACATCACCATGGTAGGACCCAACATCACCATGGTAGGACCCAGCATCACCATATAGGACCCAACATCACCATGGTAGGACCCAACATCACCATGGTAGGACCCAACATCACCATGGTAGGACACAACATCACCATGATAGGACCCAACATCACCATGGTAGGATCCAACATCACCATGGTAGGACCCAGCATCACCATGGTAGGACCCAAGATCACCATGGTAGGACCCAACATCACCATGATAGGACCCAAGATCACCATGATAGGACCCAACATCACCATGGTAGGTCATTCTGCCTCGGTCTTTTTTATTTATTTAATTTACTTCTGTGTCGAGTTCAAGCTCAAGTTAAATTATTTAAATCACGCAGCCTTAAACCTATATCTATGGCAACACATAGCTTAGCTCATGCTAAAGGCTGATTTATACACAGCTACAACATAAAGTTCACGCCTGGCATTTGACGTGCACCGCTCTCCAAATGTAACTATATGGCGCATTGATGCAGACTGCAAGAAATGTGATAGTAGATTTGTTCTTCTTCATTCATGAATTTTCCACTGCTCTTTTGTTTCAAGATTTCAAGTCAGGTAGAATGAAAGTTTGCTGCAATGTTGAAACGACTGATGCTCAACATTTATAAGCTCCAGCTGAAATAAAATATACTGTACTTGTTCTGTTGCTATATCTGAGCTATATACAGGAAGTAAACAAAAGGAAACTTGGCACTGTGGGCTACAATGCTGCAGAAAAAGAACCCACTCTACAACCAAATGGTTGGTGGTAGAATTACAGAGCAATATAAATGATAACAAACAAACATGAACACCAGGGGCCTGTGCTACGAAGCGGGGTTAACTTACTCAGATGTAACCCGGAGTTAACCTGCAAAACCGGGGTTGACAAAACCACGTTATCTCGGTACTATGAAAGTGGTTATGAAGTTGATTTGTTGAACCTCTGTTAACCTACTCAGAGTTTGTGCGTGTTCACATAAAAGTGTACAGACAGATATCAGCAGTGTCAGAAATTTGGAGGAATCGTCTCAGAGTGTGACGGCCTGTCACTGCCTCTATGATTTCCATCCATCCATCCATTTTCTATACCCGCTATGTCCTGTACAGGGTCACGGGGGTCTGCTGGAGCCTATCCCAGCT
>JBAMYA010000007.1:2888778-2909628 GCA_037176975.1 Arrhamphus sclerolepis | reverse complement strand
TACTCATTGGACTTGAATGTTTTTAAAATTAATAAAGAAATGGAAGAACTGGGGTGTTTTAAAGCTTTAGATTGGTAGTATCTGTAATAGAAGTGCGGTAGTGCAGGTGTGATTGTGTGAATAAGTAAATTTGAAAGCATTGCAGAACACTTTGTAACCCCTGGATAAGGTAAAAACAAAAACAACAACAACAAACATGCATCATAAGTGCAGGAACATGCACCATCTACCTTTTGTGATTCACTGCTGAGATTAAAGTGAAAGTGATTTTATCCAGGAGAAAAGAAAGAGACAGAAAAATCTGAAATCACACCACAATGATCATAATTGAGCTAAAGGCTGTGCTATTATAATACATGAAGTCATAAGAAAACACAGACGATGTGTGTGTGTGTGTGTGTGTGTGGTGCACAGAGAGCCCTGGAGGATGAAGTGAGAAAGAAAAAAAAACACCGCCTCTCATGATATGACATGATTTTAATCTCTCTTTTATTGCAAACCTCAGGGACTTCCTACATAAAGAAGGCAGCATTTAGAGGCAACCTCTGTTTGTTTGATGAGCTGCAGAAACGGTCCAACCTGCAAAGTTATTTTTATCATAACTAGTATGTGGTTTTCCAATTAAGCTGAGGGATACTACAGACCGTGGTTTGAAACATGTAATTCAATTATAATTAAATCGCAAGCTTCCACAAGAAAAGTGTTGTTTAATCTTTGGCCAGTTTTGAAGTCTACCATGTTTGGCATTTAATTTTTTCACCCTGCTGAAAGCTGCAGGTGCATCTGCTGGAATGTTACGAAATTGACCAAAGCAAAGAACTTGAATTTCCTGAAGTTGTTGTTTGAAAAATACTCTTGGTTTGCTTCTTTCTCTCCATCATTTTGTTTTTTTTGAATGGACTTTAACATTCTGGTCAGGGCCTGACAGTGGCATACATGGGGTGTAATTTCACGTCTGGCCAGTGCTACCGTCTTTCGTCTCCTTTCAGGGACAGACTTCAAGGATTCAACCTCAGGATGATTTTCATTGTGCACATTTGAGGCCACGTAGCAACATGGACAAACATCCAGCACAACTGCCTTTTTAGGTCTGTGGCATTCTGGCATCTACTTTGTGCTGAGTTTTTTGTCTGCAGCAGCAGAGGAACTGATACCCAGATCTATTCTGCAGATTCCTCTTCAGATTTCAAAAACCCAGATGTAGATATGGCTATCAGCTGGTTTGCAGAAACATTTGTCCTGGTTTAACCCTCAAACAAGTCAGCAGAAGGAAAAACCCACACACATTTACTTAGTTGTTGTACATAAATACAGTTCTGAGCAGCACAGACAGCAACATATAACTATTTCACTGTGTCATTATTTTTTTTCCTTTGTGACTTATCCATCTTTCACATTGTTGGCAAGGAGTTTTGGCCCATTCTTCTTTATTTATTGAGGTTTTTAAGGCATTCGCTTCTGTACTGCTTTTTAAGGTCCCACCGCAGCATTTCTGTTGGGCTGAGGTCTGGACTTTGGCTTGGCCAAAGCTAAACATGATTCTTTTACTTCTCAGCCACTCTGGTGCAGATTTGCTGGTGTGGTTTGGATCGTTGCCCTGCTGCATGAGTTTTGACCATCGTTTGAATCCAGGATTCTCTTGAATACAAGGAAAAGTACCCAGTTAATTTGGCTGCAACACAATCCCAATCAACATCCATTAATCAGGCTAAAGTCAAACATCCCCATTATGGTCTCATCTGTGTACAGGACACTGTTCCAGGAGTCTTGTGGTTTGTTCACAGGGAATTTTGCAAATAATTGTGCTTCCATGTTTCTCCTGGCAACCTTGACAAATAAACCATACTTGTACAGTCCTCTATTTTGATTGTGTTGTCATAAATTATAACATTTAACTGCAGGTGCCGAAATGCAGTGTTTGAATTTGTTGCATGGTGGGGTAACTCTGCTGGGCAGATTGACAGCTGTGTTGAATCCTTTAAGTTGTGAATACTCTCAGAGTCAAACACAAAACTCCAAATAGTTTGGAAATGGTTTTATAACCTTTTACCAGATGTATGTGCTGCAACAGTTGCTTCACTAAGACCATTGCTTGTGTGTTTCCCACTTGACATTGTGCGAAGACACACCTGAAAGCCAATAAACTCCCAAAACGTCTACTTTTACAGAGGTCTGACACCTGCTAATGATAATTTCATTGTACGCTGATGATTAGCAGCATCTGGTTACAACACACCCTCCTCAATAATACGGTTGTATTAACAAGGTGCTCAGGAATGACTGCATGATTCTTTTCTTTTTTTGGCTTAATTTTGCTAAATAAATTATGGGAAAATTAAAATGTATATGTTGTTTTGGTCATGCAAGATTGGACTTGCCTACTACTAAGATGTACCATGTATTGGTATATGTATATGAAGAAAAACAGGATTAAAAGAGAAGTTACTCAGATTTACCCTAAAAAAAATGAATAAATAAAATAAAACAAAATAAAATAAATAACATTTAGCACCCAACCCTTTTATTTCCTGAATCTGGAAAAGCTAACACTAACTCAAACTAATGTATTGTTAATCATCTACAATCATATTAGTCTTTAAAACATATATGGCTGTAAAAGTGTCTTGCAGCATACAGTAAAGTATGTCCACTGTAAACAGGTATTTCAGACAGTGGCACTGAGTCCAAAATATCCATATTTCAGACAAATGGCACAAACCAGCTTAGGTCCAAACCAAGGGAAAGGGAGTTTCTTTTTTCTTTTAATTTTTTTGCAACAGAAAATATCTCTGACAGCAAAGCAGGACTCGATATGTACCAGGTATATTGAGCATATAAATACAAAATTCACTTATATCCTGTTAAGCTAATAAGTGGTAGAAAGGTGGGAAAAAAGATTAGCTATGCTGAGAGTACACAGGAAATGTGAAGTAAATGTATACAAAAGTTTAGTTATAGGTTGTGCTGGGATTTCAGCCACAGACGCCTCTGTATTTTCTTCCAGGGTTTCATCCTAAGCCAAAACTGACAACAAATACAACAATATAAATTATATCAAAAACTGGGATATATAAGGAGTAAATGAACAAATGATAAAGATAATACTGAGACAGCTTTTCCCCATTTAAAATCGACGAATCCTTGTTGGTCTTTGGAGTTGTTGGGCTTGATTTCGGACTCCAAAGAATCTCCGGTAAGCCTGGGGGTAGCCATGGCGATAGGCGTAGAAACGGCAGGGGGTGAAGTCCTCGCAGGTCTCAACGCGTATCTCTGCTGGGGACTTAGTGCGCCTAAAGAATGAGGATGGATTACATAATTTTCTCCACATCCTTTTGCCCTCTGCTGCAAAGTCTGTGCTTAATTCATTTCATCTTTCAAGCAAATGCAGATATTCAACAACCTAATTGAGCTTTTTCACAATGGTCTGCAATGTTTTGTATATCTGGCATGTGTGCAAGCAGTTCTAAATCAAAATTAAGGTTAATGTCAAAGTTATGATTGTGTGCTACCTCCTGAAGTTGTAACTGCCAAAGCCGTTCCCTCTGGGGGGGTTAAGGACGTTTCCCCTTTGAGACGAAATGAATGAGTTGGCTCGATTTGGAGGCATGAACAAATCTGAAACCACAAAAAGATTTAACAAACAAACAATAATCATGGTATGTCAGATGTCTTCCAAGAAAATCAAGATTAAATACTATTTGACTGGACAGCAGGCCGTGTTAGAAATGCGTGTATATTTTTACAGGACGTTTAATCACCTTCATTGGATTCTGAACTTTCGTGAGAATCTAAGGGAAAAACATGACATTAGATTAATCATAAACGATACATTTTCTGGGCAAATAGAATCTCTTAAATAGTACATATCAACAATAACTGTTCAGACTGATAACATAAAAATGTGAGAAAAAAAGTGAGGTTGTCTGGGAGGATACCATAGCAGACAGAGAGAGTGACTATAGCACAGAGTGCCAGAAAATGAAGTAGGCTCCTCATCCTGGGGCCGCTGGTCTGCCTGACTGCTGGAAAATAGAGCAGAAAACTGTTTAAGAGACTGATGTCAGTGCAGGAGTGAATATTAGGTTGGGAAAAAAAGTGAAAAAGAAAGAGACTGAGAAACATGGGGAGAGATTGTGTTCATATTTTGAATCTGTGGGTAAACAGAGTCGAACATCAAACTGGGACACATGTCTGAAAATAGCAAAGTTTCTATATATGTGGTTGTGGTTTTCAGCATAAATGCTAAAAGCAGAGGTATAAAGAACTAGTATATACTATCCTACATGTGACATGTGCAAAACATCTGTACAGAGCACGCCAAAGACACTCCTCATGCATGCGTTGAAATAAAGTCAAAGCCACTCTACAGCACTTCGTTCAAACCTCAGTTTTTAGGGAACCAGAAGTGAATAGCTGTGGCTGTGAATAGCTGTACGGCTGCCAAAACTGAGTCCAAACTCATTTTTTCTTCACACACTGTAACTCTAAGCTGTCAGGATCGTGCATAACTTAGTATACACATACACACATGTGTGTCTACATGCGGCTAAATGTGCGTTGTATTTTCATAAAGAAGACATGTGACACCTGCACAAACAATAACACCAAATGTCTCAGCACCCAAAGTTCCAATGCCCTAACACACCTAAAAGCATGCAGATGTTGCACTTGCACATGTGTAGTACATAAAAACCTTTCATCCCTGTCCTCTGTTTGTGGGATTTGGATGGAGATCTGTTCCAGCAGCCATCAGTAGCAGCTTTCATTATACATGAGCACACGCGCATAAAACTCACTGACATATGCGTCTACAAAAACACACACATCGACCACTGAGGCGTATTTAGGCTGCAGACGCATAGTGGGCACAGCAAGAGAAAACATGGAGTTCAAAGAACAACTTGCAAACACTTGCAAAAACAGCTTGTGTGTGTATGTGTGTGTACATCAGATGCTGACAGCAGCGTCTGCTAAGTTTTATGCCTGTCTGAGTCTTAGTCAGGGTTCTAGTGGGTCCCTGGGCTTCTTCACTGCAGGCAGATTGTGCCCACCTCATTGGAAAAAGCCGCTGGCATGATGTTCATCCAGCAAACAGCTGATCTGAGAGTACATGTATCAAGTTCTCTCTCCACAAAGAGGCCTAGTGTGAAACCAAGGTTTTCAACAAAAATATAAAGGATCACCAAAAGGATACAAAAAGAAAAAAAGAAAAAAAATGCTAATTTTCCCAGCTGTATTTGTCTTGAAATTTCCTTTTGAAAAGTGGAAACACACCTAACTTTTCAAGTTAGTTCACAGGAATATTTGCCATGATGTACTCACCGTGAAAGTTTAGTATGGAGTGAGAAGTTTTGGAGATATCGCTCAGTATTTTCTCCCAAGGAATATTTCCTAATTCTTCACAGCAAAGCTTTTATACCCATCCCGCTCCCCCTCACTCCTTCACATCTACCTACTGACTTCCTCCCCCCCACCTCCTTTTAGCCCGTTCCCCTCCCTTCCTGTGCTATCAGCCCTCTTTTCCACCGTTTAATCAGACCAGCGTATTAACTCACACTCTCCCCAACTCACTCAGCAGACAGCAAAGAACTGTGGTGACGGAAAGCAAAGGAGGAAGGGAGAAAAACAAACACGGGATAAATGGAGGTAGAGAGGAGGGTGAGGGAGGGCTGGCACAGGGACATCTAACCTGCTTTATAGCAGGTACATGATAATATTCGCTCTTCTTGGCTGCATATGAGGCGCATGAAAGTACCTCCAGCATATGGACACAGCATGGACTGACTCCTCTGTTTGGCCCAAATGTGTCTCTGAGAGCATGGAAACCATGAAGTGGCTTGGTATTTATGGCAAAATTATTACTTTTAACCTCCTTACTTAGATATTTGTGTTTAAACCATGATTCAGTTAAGAATTTATTTAACAACCATTGAACATTCTCTATAAGTAACTTTTAAATGATGATTTCAGTAGGGAGACACTTACAAATCGTATCCTCATGAGAGCATTGGAATAGAAAAAAAATGTTTTTGTGTCCTTTCACCATATTTAACATATAAAAAGTAAGGCCTTTAGTTGGGCATTTACACATTTAGCAGAGGCTTCTGTCCAAGTTGATTTAAACGTGAGTTATACAATTCAACCTTCAGTATAAAACAAAGGACACACACTATGCTGTTTTGACAAAAGCTGATGCAAGTTCTTGAAGTCTTGATAAAATGTCTTTGACATGCATTGGTTAAAACAAAAACACTCATTTCAAAATTATCTTTTGAGCAATGTTCAAAGCAAGAAGTTTTATTTGGAGCTAAAGATGGTGAGGATGGATAACTCTACTCTGCTTTGGGTCTGTGATGTCAGAGCTCAGAGCAAATATGACTGACACGTTTTCAGACCAAGGTGGTTTCATTGAAGGGTTAGGGGGGCTCAGAAGAAAGGGGGCTAGCACTGAACCTTGGAGAATCCCTGTAGAGGGGCGACTAGATGTCTGCCCTGCCATGATGCAGAGAATAGCACATGGTGGAACACAATTCCCACCAGTACCACTTTCATATAGACAGTGGAAGTTATTCATATATCTCATGTTGTGTCTGGATGATACGGTAAAGCAAATAAAGACATAGTTGCTTGCAAAATATTAATGACACATAAAAGCACCAGAATCCACTGATTTAGAAACGGCAAAGAACAAAAAAAAGAGAAAATCACAAAATCGAGGCAATGTTGTCTATTTGTGCTGAAGACAACATTTTTAGGCAGATTAGTATTACTGTAGTGTATGCAGTCATCTAGAATAAATTACTGAAAGGCTTCGTAAACAAGGATGTGGAAGGACATGGAGGCAAGAGACAGGTGACAGATGTTGTCGGAGACATTCAGAAGGATCCTGCTTAGTACGAATGAGTGTGAGTGGTGGATAGCTCTGTTTTGTGGTATTTAAAGGTTGGTTTGAATGGTCACATTTTCTCTCTCATGCTGTGTTGCAAACTGATTAGAGTGTGGAATCCTGCTGATAGGTGGCAACATAATCACGGTATTCAGTTTTCCTCTTGATGGGGCAGCAACAACGACACATACAAAGGATTTCTAAGACAGATGTGTAAGTCATGTTCAACTTGATGAGCTACACTTCACTTTACACATTGAGGTCTGTGGACAATCCACTGTATCAAATTCACTTGCCACCATAAAGTGCTGAAATAGTACATTTTTGCAAACATTATATATCGTGTAATTCCAAACCTGAAGTTGCCAGTCTCACTCCCAGCTCACCGTACAGTGATGTTTTTCAGTACCTCTTTGCTTTTCTTTCTTTTATTCCAACCCTCCTTCCAACACCAACCAAGTAGTTTAAACCAAAGTAAGCAGCAAATGGAAACAAGGGAACAAAGACAACTTATGGGAATCAAAGACACAAGCAACTTATTTCACCATCAACCCTAAAACAGTGTGTCAGTTGTTCATTATACAAACATTCTTGCTTTATGAGCACTTACAGCTAAAACCAAACATCAGCATGTTCTTTAGACCACATCACTGACAACAAGAGATTTAAGGTAAAACCTCCACATCACACAACTAATTTAGGCAATTGAGACAATGGCTTTAAATGTGAAACTACAGGACATTTAGGTAAGTTTGATCATTCTAATATTCATCTCAGTGGCAGTTGTTTGCACTTTAAATCTTAAGTATGGACTTCTCAGTACAGTGAGCCTCGCTCTGCAACATTATTTACACTTCAGACATCGTAGGAGCCTTCTTTGAACATGCATTCACATTGCTTTACAGCTACATAAAATCACACAAGGCAAATAAAATCATTCCATAAAACATAAAAATAATCATTAATAAATTAAATTAAAAACAAAGAGTGCAGGATAAAAAGCATAATTTAAAATTTAAAAACAAAGTAGAGAGAAAAAAATGCTAAAAAAAAAATAGCAGTTAAAGCTGTTTTGCTTTTGGTTCTAAAATTCAGGCTTAAAATAACTTTAAATTTAGAACTTCATTCAAATGCAGCTGAGAACAGGTGGGTCTTTAACGTGGATTTAAATAAACCAGGTGTTTCAACTGATCTGAGGCTTTCTGGGAGTTTGTTCTAGACATGCAGAGCATAGAAGCTGAACGCAGCTTCTCCATGTCTGTTTCTGACTCTGGGAACTGATAAAAGACCAGAACCAGATGATCTGAGCGGTCTGGTAGGTTCAGACTGCACAGAACAGCCTTCCTTTGGTGAATATCTGAGTTATGCAATACGACATTACATTTACTTCAGTCAAAGCAATCTGCGAATAGCTATGTGGCAGCAGACCCTCGCCAATGGTAAACAAACCAGAATAGAGGACACCTTATGCCAGGAACAAGCAGCACTCAGACAGACGGATAAACATTAAGACAGACATAAAGATAGGGATAAACTCAGCTAACAGATAAGAGAGAGGGGAATGCGGGATGGAGAAGGAGTGTCTGCATGTATCTGTGTGTGTCTGCTATAGAGACAAGTTCATGATCGGATCAATGACTGTAAAGTATTTTTGAACTGAATTGAACTGTAACCAGGTATTGAATCTGCAAACAACCAGAAATCAAAAGTTTCTGTGTTTTGTTTTCGCCAAACATGGCACTGAACATTAAGACCGAACGAGTCCATCTTGGGGTCACTGGTCTGTGTGATATTGTTCAAAAAATCTCATGGTTTTTACTGGTTAGGGTCTGACATGTACCTCTGAGTGTTGCATGGCCTGACTTCTGGGTAATTCTGCAGTGACGTCCACTCCTGCCAAAGCTAGTAACTGTCCAGAATGTGTTCCAGTGAATAATATTTGTCAGTGTAGACTGTTGAACTCTGAATCTTAGGAATGGTTTATAACTCTTTCTAAAGTGATGTACAACCCCAATACTTGGCTTCTTGAGTACCACAGAGCATAACATGGAAGGTAAAAGTTCTCACCTATCTAAGGCTTTGCAGATCTGTGCCTTTCCAATTATTTTAGTATAATTTTATTTTTTGCCATCATAGATAACTGACAGGATTAATATTGCAAATATGATCAACTATTGACACTTTATTTTTCCAGTGAAGGACTGCATATATCTTAAAATAAGTGAAAGGAAGCATGCACAGTTTAACAAGATATGGTCATTTAATGAATAATTTAAGTAACTAGCATGAGGAAGATTACGCAGATTATTGAATGTTGGTTTTGATTCACTTTTTTATTGCCCATCCCTAAACCAAACGTACTTTTCCAGCCTTTTGCCGCCCTGTCACACCTTCTTTCAGATGTATTGCTGTCATCCAAGTCAAAATGAGCTAATATTTTCCATGAAAGGATAAAATCTCTCTGCTTCATCTGATATGTTCTCTTTTGGGAATAAAATATTGGTTTATGAATTTTGTAAATCATTGCATTCCACTAACTTTTAGAAAACAAAATTGAGGTGGTACAACAAACAATTAAGTCTCTAAAGTTGCCAATTGTGTCTTTCCCACTTGGCATAGTGTTAACACACTCCTAAGTGCGCCATACCAGTAAACTGCCAAAATATCGACTTTTATGGACATATAGTGCTTGTTCGTGATCATTTCATGGGCTGATAGCAGCACTGGGCTGCATCTTACATCTTAAATGTGATGGAAGCAGTAAGAGGGTACTTCATACTACCCACCTGATATGCTCTGTTTGAGTTCCTTTTAACTATATGTAAATAATGACGCAGGAAGAAAAAACATTCTATGTTGTTGTTTGTTGAAGGTTGTATTCATACTAGGCTCCACTATGATCATTATGGTTGTTTTTTTAATTTTTAATTTTAGTTTTCATTACACAGGCATACACATACAAGGCTGCATATTTTCATCCATGTTTTCCTAATGTTGTCTCCACACCAGACTTTTATATTCACATTTTCAATCTCATATTTTGTCTCAGTATTTTTGCTCACACTCCCTCTTGGGCAGCTAAAAACTTGTTCAGAGCTGTTTTCCACTCAGTTAACTTTGCCCCAGCCGAGATTAACGATAAATATGAAACAGAGGGACCACAGTCAGCCGGCAGGGCTGTGGGTGAAGGCTGTGGCTAATGAAGCTCATCCGTACTGTACATCTGTGTTTGGAACAGGAATCACGGCTATCAGAAGTTATCTTAATTAAATCAGGTAGGAGTGAGTGACACACTCCACAAGCTTACAGAGGGGGAAAATTACTGAAAATGACTGAATAAGACTCTGTTGAGTCTGAACATATGATAGGAACAGACATGTCTGTGCAAGAAGGGCAGGAAGTGGGTGGAGGAAGGCGAATGAGAGGAAAGAATGAGCATTTGGCAGAAGCAAATGAGCTGAAAAAAAAAATTAGGGAAAGAGCATGAACTTCATTAAGAGGCTGTAACCAAAATTGTGCAAACTATCCTAGTAATGTCTGCAAAAACACATTTTCTAAACTGTTTGCACAGACTTGTATTTCTCTCTGTGGGCGAACAGGTGTACCTCAGGCCGTACACATCCGACAAACACTAATCTGACAACAGCTTAAAAAGAGGAAGAAGAAAAAAAAAGGACTCTGGTAATATTTTCCTCAGTATTTTTAAACCCTATTTTCTTAATGGTCATTGCTGTGATTCACTTTTCATGTTCTGTGTGGTCAAACAGACAAGTGTGACTCAGACAGCGTCCATGCAAACATCATGTGACGTAAGAATGCGCCTGGCCTGTGACTGTGGGATGGAAGGAGGTCTGGCCAGACTGGATGAAGGACAGACTTTACTTGGTCTTCTTCAGATGGCTCTGTTGTCCAGCGGTTGTGAAATTTACCATGTGAATATCAACAAAATTTGACGTAGATTTATGGATGTTGCAGAACACTGCAAAGCGCACGGATCTTCAATTCTCCTTTTTCAGTCGGATGCATTTTGAAATCTAAATGTTAGGTTTTGTCAAAAAAGACAATTTCATTATCATTCATTTATTTGAAGGGGAATTAAATCAGGACTGGTGGCTTCTTTGCCATCATTTTTTTTTTATCATAAAAGGATGGTTTAAGAAGGTGTCTCTGTGGCCTCCATATAGAAAAGAAGTGTGTGTGATAAAGTGGAGCTAAAAATTCAAAAGTCCTGTAGAACTTCATTTACATCACAGCGGTTCTTTTAAATGTTCTTTTTGTAACAAATTTCATAATCCCATCCCCTTACTTCCAATATGCTGCCTTAAACTTTTTAATTATTTAATTTTTTAGATTCTGCTTTTTTTATTTTTTAGGTTCTTTATTCTTATATTTAATGTTATTCTATTGCATTTCTATAGTTGCTGTATTTAAGGGAGACAACAAAGTAAGAAATGTATAACACTTTTACGCTGCTGTGTTTTTGTTGTGTATATCACAATAAACATTTAGATCTATATATTTTGTAAAATAAGTCATCATCTCTGGTGAGAATGAAGCGTAAAACAAGAGAGAAATGCTAACCTGGCTTTTTTCTTTTTTTATAACAGCAAGAAAAAATCTACCGGCCTTCGTAAAGCTCACTAATGAGAGCTGTTAATCCCAGCTGGATATTTACTCCGGAGTTCAGAAAAGCAAATAAGTGATAAAATATTTTGCAGCTTCAGTCTAATAATGAACTTCCCCCTTATGCTCCTTTAAAATAACACTCTGCATATCTTCTTTTTTACAATAGCAATAGCAATAACTGAATTTATTTAAAGGTGGTTGAACTGTATGACTCAGAATATTTGTACATTCCTGCAGAGACGTATTCAAACCCTTCAAAGTCTGGGTTTCTCTTGCTGCGCCACGTGAAATCCTACTAATTTAACGCTTCATATTCTCACCGACAGATGTTTAAGTATCACTTCAAGTGATGGGGATAAAACAGAAAGCTTTGGGAGCTTTTGTGGTGTATCACCACCCTTTCTCTTTATCTCCTGTTTCACCTGCAGTCAACCTACTATTACAGAGAGTTTACATATAAGTCCACTTAGGAAATAGTTTGCCTTCAAAAGAGAACATAGCATCATTTTAGATTTAATCTCCAGCGAAACCAGCTGTAACAGGACTGTGTTCTGCATGTATCAACTACTTTTTCTTTTGTTTGTTTTGGAAATGTCTGTTTAAAGTCTAAGCTCTGCTATAATCTTGAAATGACCAGGATTTGATTGAAGAGGTGTTTAGTTTTGCACTGAGAGCTGTTGACACATACTATTTAACTAGGCCACATGTATTAAATGAGATCACATAGGGAGAGTTCTGCATGCTTCAATGCATTTCACTGCAATTGGACAGACGTGCGTGTTTTTGTGAGTGTATATACATGTTTTTGTTGTTGCATTGCTACCTGCTTCTATTTCTCCAGAGAGCTCCATCCAACTTTTACGTTTTATGTGCTGTTTACTTTATTCCCCATCCCCCCTCCCCACCCCGCTGCTCTTCAGGTGCCAAATCTAACAAACAGTCCTGCAGGGCGTGCAACCAGTGCACACCTAAGCTGTGAGGAATTTCACTCGCACTCTTTCATAAATACCCCGAATCAGATAACACTGACAAACAGACAACACAAACAAGCCTTCCCAGACAGGGGCTGTGTTTATGAAAGCGCCTGCCTTGTCCAGTCTGCTGTGGAGGAAACCTCAGCCGAGATCTGACAATGGTTGTTATGCATGACCACAAACACAGAAACTGCAACAACATGTGCTGCATCAGAGCCAGTTACACAACTTCTCCTGCCTGTGTTTTCTGTCGCTCTCCAGCCTTTATAGCAGTCTATAAATTTACTTTTCTTATCATCCTGAAATGTAGACCACTTCCCTCCATTTTTAGAAAGCTTTCCCTTTCCTCACTGTTGCCGTTCCATCATTGCTGTTCATTCTTACTGATTATCCAGAGTCTGTTGGCACTTTTTGGGATTCTAAACTTAAATCTTAGAGCTGCACTTCAACCAGCCCTCTACCTATAAAAAGATCTATATTCATGTAAATATTATTATTATTAACAGTATGCGTATGCATGTAAAGTCATTCATAAGAGTGTCAGAAATACCAGCTTGTCAAGCATATTTCATGACCTCTCTTTATCTGACTTCTTTTCCAGCGAACATCCCAACTCTCTATGTTTGCCTCTCTCCGTTTGTGGTTGGTGTAATGATATGTATGCACAAACACAACAGGCCAAGCAGTGAAGCAGCCAGTTGCCTGCGACCAGCTTGTGACACGCAGGCAGCCAGTGGTCCAGAGGGATGAGGAGCCACAGGGTGCCACAGTTGCACTCAGCAACCTTTTAGCTTCTTCCTGGCCATCAGCTCCATCAGGCGCCATCTCACTTTTACATCTCAAAATGACGCTAACGAGGAGAAACATTTCATTTCAACTTCTGCTGTGTGAAGAGCCGATTTGAGCAGTTTTATCACAGGATGTCTGCTAAAAAATAAATGAAAAGTAAATTGCTGAACAAGTAACACGTGACGAGCTATGCTATGAATGTGGCTAATTAGGCTGCACTTAAACATGATGCCACCCGAGCAGAAACATTTTGACTTTAACCTGCAGCTGCACTCAGAGTTGAATACAAGTCGCAACAAGCTCAGCTGATTACAGGAAAAAGAATTATGCTGCAATGTCAGCATTAACCCTGTGGAGTCTGGGTTAATGCTGCCTAGAATAAATCATTTACTTTATGTATAGAATTGATCTCACATGGTTTATATTTATTTATTCATTTGTTTACTGAATGATAAGCACCAAGACATTAAGGTGCAGAAACAACATGAACATAAGTACAAGAATAAAATTAAAAGTAACTTGCTTGGGACTAGTTCAGGGTATGCATTAGTTTTTATTTTGATTTAGTTTTTCAGTTTGTCTTATTATTTCGGTTAAGTTTTAGTTTGACAAGTGTGTCAGTTATTTTTTGGTTAGTTTTCGTTTTGTTTTAGTTCGTTTTTGTTGTGCTGATTCGTAGAGGAAAACAAATTTAAAACAAATATTGAACTATAGACAAATTCCAACACAACAATAAGGCAAACAAGTACTTGGAAGACACGTGACAAATAAAAAAAAAGACAAAAAGGTTCTCACATGAATACTCAACCCCTCGGACAAAAAAAACATCCAAAATCAACAAGGTTCTTATACCATTTGATGTCAATTTATACTATTCTCACAACATCCCAATCAGAAATAGATGCATTCCTTGATTCAGCTGACTTTCCCACACTAACCACAGTACAAACAGACGCATCAGATAAACCGTGTATACTTGGCAAACTCTTCAAAGCCTTAAATAGTTTGCCAAACAATAAATCACCTGGTGCAGATGGATTACCTTCTGAATTTTACAAGCATTTTTAAAATGCCCTATCACCGCTGTTCCCTAGATTAACCACAGAAATCAAAGCAACGTCCACCATTCTGACCTGCATGAACACAGCTGCAGTCATTCTACTAAAACCAAACAAAGACTCAATGCTTGAGCCTATTATCTGCATCCCTGTTCACCATCTTCATTGAATGTTTAGCAGCAGAATTAAAGGAATGCAAAATGCAAACACACAACACAAAATCAGCATATATACAGATGACTTATTGCTGTACATACAGAACTGCCATCCCAGTAAAATAAGTACATTAGAAGTGTTTTAAACATTTGGTTGGCGACATTCAGTAACACAATCTCACTGCATGGCAGAGCAGTTTGTGAGGGATTCTGCAATCCAAGGTGATGCTCGACCACACTGTGTGTCTCTTCCCTGTATTTGAACAGGGGATGCAAAAATTCTGATTTTTAAAAATTTTTTATTTAAACAATGAAAATTGTTTAAGTGAAAAGGAAAATTAGCTTATACTCCAAACCACTGGATAAATACAACCATTTAATTTATTTGTTTATTAGATATTTCATTATTTCCATGATGGCCTCCCCTGCCTCTCCTGACTGCACACCACTGCCCTAATTCAGGTTCATTGTTTGCTTTGTGAGTCAAATGCAGTGATTTATTTTAGTGTGCCAGAGAAGAAACATTTACATTATCTCTGATAGCCTGGGCAGCATTTTTAGTCTAAAGGCGGAGCGGTGTGGGTCTCCTCCTGACTACAGCTGGTGGGAGACTCCTTGGAGTACTTTGGGGCAGGGGAGGGCTCTTGGCAGCACCCGCTGAGGACACTAGAGCTATACGGCTCCAAAATACCAGAAAATACCAGAAATACCAATATTGATCCAAAATACCAGAAAAGTCTCCATTAACACCAGAAAACGTGGCTAAAATTTCTATTTGACACTTTTGACAAAAAAAAAAAAAAAAGTCACCAAGTCTAGCTCCTTGAGGACAGAGACCCATTTGAGCTCTTTTTCAGTGATTATTCTACAGTGATACTGTTGCCTCAAGCAACGTTCCACCGCTCAAGGCTCTGCCTCCTTCAAATTATATTTATTCTCTGCAGCAAATCTTGTTGCTTTTTCTTGAGTGAGAAGGCTGATGTTGTTCTGCAACTTGTTCAAATCGTGCACTTGCTTTAAAAGGCTATATGCTCCTGACACAAATCAGATGGTTGTTTTTGTTCAGTTGCAGCGTCATTTCTCCAGAGCACCCAGAGAAAACCCATGTAAATGTATAAACTGAGGGTAAACACACTGCACAGGTGTGCTCAGAGTTTGGTCTTTTCCATGCTATAGTCCATGTGCATTTGAGAGTTTGTATTAGAAAGTGCACTGAGCTTTGAGTTAGGAGGTCTAGCTCTTGAAAGGTTTCCACCCCTTATTTATTTATTCATTTATTTATACATACATGTCCACAAATGTAAGGGTCATCAAAAAATTATGTCATGGCATTTTATTGTGGCCTATATGATTAAAGAATTTATATCAGTGATGTTTTTTAATTAAAATAAATAAATAAAGGTACCCTGCCTTTCGCCCGAAGTGAGCTGGGATAGGCTCCAGCAGACCCCCGTGACCCTGTACAGGAAATAGCGGGTATAGATAATGGATGGATGGATGGTATATATATGTGTGTGTGTGTGTGTTTGTGCATAAAAGTTCAGGCTTAACAATAAGCAGCATTGATGCAGAAGAATGAATAGTGTCCATTCTCATCTCTATCAAAGTCTAATTATAAGAAAAAAATATTTTTATTCTTGTAATTTCAAGAGGACATAATTCCCAGAAAGCGTATTTACTTTGCTGACTCGTACTGCAAAAGCAGAAAAAGAAAGAGACCAAAAAACTTGCAGCTAAAAGAACAACGCCACCTTCATTCATTCATTCATTCAGGAAAGACTGAAGAAAGAACTGCTAATAATGTGTCTGCAATACGTTAGAGAGGCAGTTTCAAGTCAGCTGTTTCTCTCTTTGATTTGTCATCTTGTCACTGTTTTGCACACTGAGTAGATTACATTTCCTCTTTGGTCTACTGGAACATTCATTTACAAAAAAAAGAAAAAGGAATAGAATTAAGCAAAAGTGTAGAAAGCTGGAGAGAAGAAAGATTATGCTTGTGTGTGTTTGCTGGAGACAGAGAGCAGTCAACGCTTTGTTTACCTCCTACTTTATTTCCAGGCTTATTGGCAAGGCTTCTGTCTTAACTGAGCATTGATTGTTATTTATGAGAGGTGTCTGGAGAACAGCAGGTTGTTTGAAAAAATTGGATTTAACAGAAGGCTCTCTGCTGATGCATGCGTGCACGAACGTAAGGCGGCGATTTATTCATCCTTCTTGATGACACCTGCCACTTTATTTTCTTTTTAGTTTTCATTCACTGTTGGGCTCTTCCAGAGTTCTTTTCATTGCTCCTCTTCTTACATTCAGCCTCTTCCCTCTCTGGGTTTTGTGATCCTTCTGCAGACAAACCTGTGGTTACTATGTGCAACATGGAGTCTGTTTTTAGCATTACAAGCGGCAAACAAACCCTGATCAGCAGATCTATCAGAGAGAAAACACAACTGCAGCCTGCTCTTTTGATGAATAGATGAGTTCAACAGAGCTTCCTTTAAAGATGGGATTGTTTCAGCACTTTATTTTTTTGTATTTTTCCTCACTCAGACTAGCTGAGGGTATGCTCATCTGACTAATCGTGACTGGGTCACTATGTTACCGCTCTGCTCCTCTAAACTTTCTACTTAGCACTGAATTGAAGGAATAAAAATCAGTTCATTATTATACTTCCATTCTTTTTCGAGTGGCTGGTAAGGCCACACTTTTTGTGGCAACATTGAGGTTGCAGTGATTCTGTCAGAGCAGGATGCTGACGCAGTTCCTCGGTGTGTTCACCTGATAACTGCTCTGCCAGACAAATGAATCGATTACATCGTATTGCTTCATCCCAAACAATCGATTATAGACAACCATGTAAAACAAAAAATACAGTAATTATCCATCCCTCCAGTTCTATTCCTGCTTTGTTAGCTTTAACCAGCTGTGGATGAGTGTTTGAGCACACATTATTCTCAGATTCTGCTTGCAACAATGGCACCAATCATTGGATTCCATTTACTTTACCGCTCTGAATGCATCACCTTGTTCATTGCGTCTCATCTGTTCATTAGTCAGTAGATGCGTCCCAACATCCCAGCTACCCACATGTTGTGATTCTGCACTTTGTCAGATTCAGATTCAGATCACATGCATCCAGATCTGCGGGATGGACACTTGAATTCTGACAGCTAATAACATGCTAGCAGCTAGTTTGTTGTAACGCAGAGAAGAGATGGAAAGTTATGTAAATAAATAACTTATATACATCATTTGTAATTCCCACATCCTTGTCATGTGAGTAGCACACCGAGAACTAGGATTTGATTTGATTTGTTGCAGGGATTACCGTGTAACTAGTGCTGGCTAGCACATGGAGCCCCCGTGGTAAGCTGTCTGGTAATAAGCTATGCTAAAAAGACCAGCGTCATAGATGACATCACAGTAGGTGCAGCATGGCGGTCAGTGGTCAGGGTTTGTTTTTGTTTTCTTATATGATAAACCAGAGGTGTCAAAGCATTTCATCCTCATTTCATCCTCATTTCATCCGAGAGCACATCATCACCGTGGTTACCATGGTGATGATGACCATAGTGACTCTTAACCATTATTGATTATTTTTTTAACCATTTATATTATTTCTCCCGAGTCAGTGGACTGTTTTTTCTGTTTGTTTGTTTTTTCTGTCATAAATTCTCAAATTTCAGAAAAATCAGGACTTTAATTAAAAAACTTAGGCTTTTTTACTAAAATTGCAACTGCCCGTTTTTTCTCAACAAGCAAATTTTGTTGTAAAATTTTTAATTTTGCATGATCAAAACTTTTTATTGTACAGTCACAAATGTAAGAAAATTGTGACTTTTTAACTCAAAATAAACTTTTTTTTTTTGTTGGAACTTCTCTGTTGAAACTATTCAACAGTCGTAAAACTGCAAATTTTCTATAATTTCAACTTTTTGTCATAAAATTTTACAAAAAATAAGAGTTTTGACAAAAATTAGCAATTTTTTACGTTGTTAAATCTTGCAATGGTTTTCTAAATCCTGACTTTTTGACATAAACCAGCTCTCCACCTCAGTTTCTCCACTTTTTGATGTCTGACGTGAATCAAACGAGCAGTCACACTGAAATCTTGTTTTTGCACGCCCTCAAGGTCCAGATGAAGTGAAGTATCCTTGACTTTGACTTGTGCTCTAAACTATAAAATATTGATCTTTTAATTTGAGTAGAAACCATCTGCTGCATTTGGAAACTTTGGTAGCGAATCTTATTGATCTTCTTCCGACTTTACATTAGTGAAGAGCGCGCCAGTCGTTTGGCTTTATCACCACCCACATGTGGCTTGTTGCTGAGACAATAGCTGAAGTTGTGGAGGGCATCGTTTGTAACTAGAAAGAAAACACGACCTTGCATTCATGACAGCTTTTGAAAACGTTGACTTTAAAGGACCACTGTAAGTAAGTTACTACAGTGTGACAGAAAAGCTAACAAAGAAGCGAGTCAGCAAAGAAAGTGAGCTATTGTTGGCCCCACCTTCAAACTGATCTTTATTTTATGAATCCTTTGTGAATTACAGTTTCTCATGATAAAAGCAAATTCTCTGGAAAGTTGTAATTAAAAGGCAGCTGCAGGATTCGCACGAATATATTTCCGTTAATAGTTTTAATAAAAGGGGCTGCAGGTGTGAGGAAAAAGTCACTCATACGATTCATAGGAAAATCCCAATAAAGCTTTGTGGACCCATTTCAGATGAGCAGAAAAAAGGCACATTTTTTATAGACTGACTTAAGCCCCTCCAAGATGTACAGATGACACTTCCCATCTCTACTCCTTTTTTTTTCTCTCTGGAAGTAGAAGGATGGAAGAGAGGCGGGGGGAGGAGTGGAACAATATTAATTAAGCAGGGATTGTGCATTGACTCTGTCTTGTGCATAAGACAGAAGGTTAAGCAAATGCCAGGGCGGCAGTGTCACTTCAAACAATGACTATTAGCTTTGGAATCAGCCTCGCGTCTGCCGAGGAAACCAGTCCGTTCAGACTCCTGATTGCTGGAGGATGGAGGTGGTGGCCGTAGCGGAGGTACAGGTCGGGTGGGGGTGGGTGGTTAAATCAGCAGAAAGTAACAAAAAAATGAACACAGTTATGGGCGTGAGACCTGAGCAACACAAAATACAGCAATGAAGAGTAACGTAGGGAGCGTGCTGGCAAGTTGTCCAAACGTCACTTCAACCACACATCTGTTGATAAACACAAACATGTTAAAGTATTACTTCCTACATATGAAGCTCCAACACATCTGAAAGACCTCATAGTTCCAGACATCCTAGCAGAACGCTAGAACTTGCTGTTCCAAGAGTCTGGAGGTCTAGAAGGAGGCCGAGCCTTTAGCTGCACTCACAGAAATTTCAGTTGCACTTCAGATTTTCATCCATTTGAATTACATGAATTTAACATAAACAGGCTAATAAACTTAATGTGATGCATATTTTTCAGTCAAACCTCAATGAAACAATTAAGAGTGGGATTTATGTGATAATACCAGTAAACCCAATGTGTTTTAAATACATAATGACAGATTTATGTATTTATCATTCAATACACGCATTTATCATTAAAAGGAATTTGTTTGAAATGCTTAAGAGCCAGTGTATGTATTCAATATATTGAACTGTTTGTAACTGTAACAATCCAATAAATCAGGAATAACACACTAAACCTTTGAGTTTAACGTGAGGCTGAGTGTTCAGGATGATTGCGTAAATAGCAACATTTCAACATAAAAATATATTTTCTGCATCAGCTCTTTCTCTCTCTGCTATCAGTTCTCGTGCTGCTTCAGTCATGCAGCACTGAATGCTCATTATGCAGGACATGCTTCCCCCTTGTGTCAAAGCAGGAGTCAGTGTTTACAACTTTCATGAGAGGATAAAACTGAAACAGCAAACAGAAATAAAGTGTTTCCAGTGTGATTAAGAGCAGGTTCAGAGGTCTCAGTGAGGTCCCGGGAAGATGCAGCCGCCTCTCACTCCGACTGCCTCATTACCGCTTTATCAGGACACTCGGCATCTCTTTAAGTAACAAGTATTAATTTGGCCGGCTTAGCAGTATTAAAAACACAGGCTTTGTTCCAGTTGGAGTACTTTCATGAGTACTCCAACATGTGTACTATGTACGCGCCAACCCATCGTGTTATGATGGCAAACATTCCTCCTCAGGTGTTTCACCCAAGTTATCGCCATGTTGAAACTAGATTTTTACATATATATACATATATATATATATATATATATATATATATACATATATGTATATATACATATACACAAACACACACACACACACACACACTATAAGCACAATATAAATATATATTGTATATGTATATATATGTA
>JBAMYA010000007.1:2876504-2888678 GCA_037176975.1 Arrhamphus sclerolepis | reverse complement strand
TTTTGTTGAAATTCTTGCATATGACACAAACAATCTTATATATTTAGCACAAGACACTAAAACTTTATTGAGAGTGTGTTCAGGGAGAGAGACAGAGATTTTTCACATTTTTTTTTCACATTTTCACAGTTATATCCAATAATAAAAAAAAATATTAAATTGATAATAGTATATTACTACATTATTGGCAATTTTTAGCTTTTATTTTTTGTTAACTGCTACATCATCCGTTCAGGATACTTATTATGTTATTGGCCTATTACATTCTAAAAATGGCTAATTTATTGCGTTTTTGGCTTCTACGAGGTGGTAAAAAGCTGTTTTGGTTCCAGCCTCGATGATGCTGCTGAAGTTCAGGTCTGAGTATTTCAAACCTAAGCTTTTGTCTTAAACTCTGTCTTAACTTCTGTCCTGTCCTTTTCTTCTCATTATTTCTGTCTTGATTTCTGTCTTTTCACTTGCTCCAGTCACTGACAGAGGGAGTCTGATGGACCAGAGTTATTTACTGAAAGAGTCAAGTAAACCTGAGTGCCATCTGCGTAGCTGTGATCAGCAACACTGTTGTCATGTTCTGCACCACCACAGAACTGTCAGTCTGAATAAACGTATGAATATATACACAAATAGAGACTATTGTTTGCTTCTAAACTTCATGATGAAAGCATTTTGAACACATTTTTATACCTAGACCGAACTACAAAATTAATAAATGAGCAAGTCCAAAAAAAAGAGGAAAATAAATGACAAAATGACATGCATTTCCATAACCTTTAAAATTACAGAAACTGGAATAAAATAGACCCACATGAGGTGTGTTTTCTGGGGATGCAAAAAAGGGAATTAAAACAAAAGAAGTGGAAACATCGTTTCTGCATCAACCTCCACACCTGTAGGGGGACACGCTGAGCTAAAAAAAAAAAAGTTCCTTTGTCATGCTTTTAAAAACTATCATTTGAAAAGCTTTTCATCAAATTAGAAAAATTAATCTTTGATTAATCACAATTAACTGCACAGAACTGCAAATCTAATAGTGACAAAAACAATGTCATAATGGCGACCAGAGCGCCGTCTACATGAACGCTTACGGAGCAGCAGAAGCCAGCGGTGAGTTGTAATAAATCACAACATCAACATGACAAAAAAGGGTGGAAATAAACAAACCAGCAAAGCGGAGAGAGCCTAATGTTGGGGGGCCTCTTTTGTATTGAGAGAAATTACAGGAGCGTTTGATTTGCGCTGAGGTGCCATCCTGAACATATGGCGTTTTAATTCTTGCCAGTCTCATCTGGATAACTCGCGGCCCGGTGAATCTCGTAGCATCATCGGGGAAATATGGGCGCATGCAGAATGCTTAACAGCGAAAGGGCTACAATTTCCCACCTTAATGGGCAGTCTTATCCCACCCGCCCCGCTTCCCCGCCTCCTCCAACCATGTTTGCTCTCCACAGCACTGGAGATTTGTTTGTTTTTAATTTTACAGCCTTTTTTGTCATTCCTTTCACTCCTTCTCTGCTCCCTCTCCCTTATTTGCATTGATTTCCCCACTTAGAGGTGGAGTGGACTTGGAAGGAAAATAGGCCGCTATCAAAACGCACATACACAATTATCCGTCTTTCACACACACATACACACACCTGACACATAGCAGAAGACTAGCAGTGTGCAGAATATGTTTGCGGCTGTTCATTTTTTTTTTCTTTTTTTTGAGAAAAAAAACCGTCTGATGCCTTTTGTGTGGGTTGACAGCTTGAGACGAGTGACTAATAAGTCCGGGCCTGGTGCTGTCCTGCTGGGCTGAGCAGTCTCTTTACACACACTCACACACACACACATATACAAAAAAGACACCCCAAGCTTGGCTTCATATCCCATGCACACACGCACAAAAACACACACATGGGCCCCTAATCATCCTGGTGTCTAGCACTCCGCTGGCGATCACCACTCCGCCACGCTGCCATCATGGGCCAATTAAGTGGCCATATATCTGTCTAACAGTCTCCTCTGTTTGAATGGACAGTAGTGGAGTAGCCGGAGTAAGCAGCAACACGAGCCCACCCGCAGCTAGCAGTCAATTTGTAGCTTAAAGCCCAGTTGCCACAACACTCCAGCATTATTAGGACGAGCAGCACTATAGAGGATTCTTCTGTGTGCATATAGGAGAGCAGAGAAGCAGGAAAAAAAGGCTGTCCACTCCTTTGTGTTTGCCCTGTTTGCTTGTAAATGTGAATATTTCAGGACACCCACAGAAGTGTGTTTTATTGGCTCATTTTGAGCGTGTTAAATATGTTACCACGTGTCAAACTCAAGACCAAATCGGGCCAATCACTTCATTTCATCAGGCCCGCGAGAGTTGCGAAGACAAACTCATAACGAGAACGTTTCTGAGGACATTTCAACGTCTGTTTGATTAAAAGTGGAATAACTGAGGTGGAGAGCAGCTGGTTTATGTCAAAAAGTCAGGATTTAGAAAATGTTTGCAAAAGATTTTACAACAAAAAGTTGCAAATTTTTGTGAAATTAACTTTTTTTATTTAAAAAAAAATGTGATTTTAGACCAAAAGGTTTAAAATATGCAAAATTTTCAATTTTAAAACTGTTGCAATTTATGTCAAAATGTTGCTAAACGTCAATAGAAAACGCTATCAGCATCATTAGAGAAATGCCCTGTGCTCAAATATCCGTACTTTCTGTACTTACTATACTTAGCTTGAGTTCGTAGGGCGTTCAGATTACGACTGCGGTGAAAATACGTGCACTGAAAGGATGTGGATGGTGCACTCATAACGGCAAAAACGCTGAGTGTGGAACAATGTGCACTTTACGCACTCCACGTCTGCCATCTTAGCTACGTAGCGGAAGAGGCGGAGCCAGGAGGACCCAACTCAGTTCAAAAAAGAAAAGAAAGATGGCTACCGTAACGTCAACAACAGCAACTGGATTGGCTGCAGGTCCCGAACCTTACAGATGTAAGTTTGGTGGTTTTACATATTAATAATTGCCTGTATTTCTCTGGTTCACCATTCAAACGTTTTTGGTGGTTGACGAGCCGAGGCGGCAATCGTGATCCTGATTTTCAGCGAGTGGACCACTGAGTTTGCGATTTGGAACAACACTTACTCTTAGTAAGTGGGGAGAGTTTACTGCGTTTGTACTCATTGAAGTATGGATATCAGAACACAGTAATGGTGGCATTTCACGTCAAAATTATATCTACAGTCAAAAAGTCTGAATTTACCCACATACCAATACTCCAAATATGATGTTTCTGCTGTATTAGTATTTATTTTACATAATATTAAAGTTAGTGAGAGACGAGGGGGACTAGCCCTCATGCTGCTGCGTCTCTCTCCGTCTCCTTTAAAGGGTCCATATAATCCCAGTATGACACCTATTTATTTTGATCAAGCACCACAGTGGAGATGTTTTATGTCAATTTCCACTGATCATCTCTCTGGATCTGATCATGGAGCATAAATCTTCTCTTTCTCTGTAGGCTCTGTGAGCACCGTGTTTGGACACCACTTCCTGTCACAGAAGTGTTTAACTGTCGACATCAAAACCATCCTGACTACAGCGTCTCAACTCTGTCATCATCGCGTTAAAACCTAGAGACACTCTGCGATGATTGACTGATCTGACTGGCTCGTCAGGACTTTTGAGCATAATTAAGGAGCTTCAAAGGAGGGAAGCTAGATAAGTGTAGATTTCTAGGCTACTATTGAACACTAAAATCAACTGAAACTGAAATGCAAGGAGTAAAAACTGTCAAACTCATGCTAAGAAAAAGTAAAGACAACTGAAAACTTAACTTTAACTTTGTTGCTTCCCATTTCTGGCTACAATAAAGACACAGATGTGACTCAGGGAGGTCAAACTCCTTTATTCTGTCAGACCAGACTGTGATAGATGGAAAATCACAAAAGGAACCTTGGTGTTGCCCTTATTGGCCAATGAACTCCACATTTTCTTTTACTTTCATAAACTCTGCAAGGCTTGCATCCGGGAGGAAATATAACTCATGTTATTCTGCTGTAAACAATTAGACAATGCGTTGTGTGAGAGAGAATAAATTGAAAGAAACAAAGTGTCAGGCCAAAGCAAAAGATACAGATGAAATGGAAAAAAGAGAAAGGAGAAAATGAAAGGCAAAAAGAAATGAGGTAAAGCCCAGAGTAGTCTAGAGGTGATTATTCTAATCTAGGAGCTGATGTAAATCTAAATGAAGTCACGTCAGGAGTCGCTGGTTGGACGCGGCTCAATCACCCTGGGACTCCCATCACGCTATCTTTGAGTCTTTCCTTTCAGTCCCACCGTCCCCGTCTCCGTCTCTGAGACACCGAGCAGGTAACCTCGGCAACATGACACACAGCCGGGACCAGCAGAGGTATTACGGGGCTCCGCATTGCTTTTGTGAGCGTGGATGGGAGAGCGGGGAGGAACGTGGAGGTGGAGGAGGTCAGCGAGCCAATCAGAGCTTTGCTGACAAACACCACTGGACTGGCATTTCCATGCATCATAACCACAGCAGTTACTGGGTGGGTCAAGCTTAAACAAACCTGCCCCAGTCTCTGGTCCTTCCTCAGACCTGGGAAGGTCCCACCAGGAGCAGAAATGCTGCAGATCTACTGGACTTTCTCATCGTGAATCATGTCATGAATCACAGCCTCTATTGTTCTCGGTTTGTTGGTACCAGGTAGTGAGATTGATGAATATTTTCTGTTGGCACTTAATCAGAACTGGGAATGACATCACACCTGAGCTCACTGTGATCAAACTGCAAAGTGGGACAAAACATGTACATGTACAGGAAAGTGACGGTCTGTTCTGACTTTGCATCTTGCCAGCTCAGCTCCTGGCAGCACCTTTGCTCCCTGAACCCTCCAGTCCAGACTGCAGGTCCCGGTGCTGGTGTCAGCTTTTCTGCCTGAGCCACTTCGCTGGGGGGAGTCTGGTGTGGTGAGGGACGGCTGAGCAGCTGTCAGTCAGCACCTTTAACAGAAAATCTAAGAATGGAGACATTGGCGTAAAGTGTTGAAACTTAATTTTATCTTCATTTAATTATTCTGTTTCAGGTTGTTTATGCTCAGCTAGCTGCTTATTGTATTTTTCTACGCTCAGCACACGTTTATGTTGCTGCTTTAGATGACATTTCAAACAAACATGAGGACTCTTTTTCTTAAACTATTTCCTGCTCAGAGGTTGTTGTTTTTTTTTATTTCAGTAGCAAAAATAACTTTCCTTGCTTGGCTTAAATAATGTTTAAATAACATCCATCCATCCATCCATTATCTATACCCGCTATGTCCTGTTCAGGGTCACGGGGGTCTGCTGGAGCCTATCCCAGCACACTACGGGCGAAAGGCAGGGGCTGTTTAAATAACAGAGAGAGTGAAATTACATTACGCCACAAGAAAAGAAAAATTCTTCAACATTTCCACAAACTAACTCACTAATTGCTGTCTTCTATAACGATGATAGAACCTCAAGGACTCGTTATGTTCACATAAATATGGAGGATGAACTGGTATTTTTCCAGCTGAGAATCTGGTGCAGAGTTGCAGCTCCTGTTCTTGAGCGGTCGTTCATCACTGGCTGAGCTCCAGGTAACCAGGTCTTTACCAGCAGGTCAGCAGACCGCCGTCCTCTGACCTGGCTGCCAAAACATTTAACCATCACAGCAGAGGCTCAGCTTTAATGTGTCTGTGGGCTGTCGGGGGACAGAGGTCCTGTGGGACTTACAACCTGGGAAAATGTGACCCCACATCCACCCTTCATCCCCCTGAACCTCAGCCCCCCTCCCCCTCCTGTTAGCAGCCTCTTCATCAACCACAAGTCAAACCCATCAGTTCAGGCCCAACCTGCTGCTGCCTTCAGCGTAGCTGCACGTCCGTTACGTTTAGTTACATTCAAAATGAATAAAGGAACGTTCCCACAAAATATCAGCTAGTGATTGTATCGTTTATGAAACAACTCTGGCTTTTATTTTGGAAAACTTTGGAATGTAAAATAAATAAATAACTGATTTTGAGAACTTGAAATCAACACAATGGAACATTTGTTATAACAAAACATATATCACGAGCACAATCTTACGTAGTGTTGCTTTAACACTTGATTCAGAGAAACTGGTGAGTAAGATAGCGAAAGATGACAGCAAGACTCGGCTGTAGCTGACCTGGTTTCTTCTGGACCTGATGTTTCATGAGGACTGATGTGTTCAATCTGGTGGCCTTTAGGGTTGTGGTCCAAGAAGAACTCCACTGCTGACACATGCCAGACTGAAACATGAGGATGAGTTTTAAAAGTCTGCCTGGAGATGTTTCAGGTTCGTGTTCCCTTGTTTGCAGAAGGGAAGGAGATGTCTTCAACTGGTAGCGAGATCTTAATGCTGTGGTCCAGTACTTCTTCAGGCACAGGGAACCTTGTTCAGATGCACTCAATCATGGAAAAAGAGGTTTATTTTGATATTCTTTGGAATCATTTTCAAAAATCTGCTTCCAATCTCACTTTAGGTAACTGGGTCTTCCAACAAGACAATGACCCAATGCTTAGTACATCAAAACTCACCAAAATCAAGGTTCTTGGCTCTCTCAGAACCCAAATCTCCATCCTACTAGGAATCTGTGGAAGGCTGCTGTCCATGCTTAGGAGCTACACAGTTTGGATGAGCTGGAACAAATAGTACGGGGCACTGGGTGGCACCTACAAAAGCAACAAGAGACTGGTCTACATTACTGGTGCCAGGCTGAATTTGTTCTGGATGGGAGTTGGAGGCGTTGTCACCATTCCTGTTCAGAACTTTCACAGAGAGGACTTCTAGGTGCAGTTGAGGGGTGCAGAAGGTTTGGTGGTTTCAGCATCCCGATTTATACTTTTATTTGCAAATGATGTGTTTTTTTGGTGTCACTGAGGTGTTCAGCACCTCCGAACCGTAGACTTTGGTACCCAGTCAGGAAAGGAAGGACTTCCCTCCTTGGATCAGGAGTGGGGTACTCCCTTAAAGGTGGAAGACTACAAATATCTTGGAGTATTGTTTATGGAGAATGGAGTGGAGGATCAGCAGGCAGATTCTCCCTTAGAGATAGAGATAATAGGTAGACCAAGATAGGTCCAGTTCACAGTGGATATTAGCTTTCCTGGGAACTGTCCCCAGAGTGGTCTGGGCCTCTCTGCTTAAGTTGCTTTCCCGTCTACCTGAACCTGGATGAGCAGAAGTTAACAGTTCTCTTTGTTTTCACAAAGGACGCGAGCAGTCGTTCTGACCTTAACTGTCATTATTCAGGAACATTTCCCAGCAACTTCTGCATCTGCATTCCAACCTCCAGCGCCTCCATATCAGCTGAGGCTCGCGATGAGGGAAACCTTGCTGCATTTTTATACTTCCAACTTCCACATCCACCACACACCTCCTGCATGAGTCTGAAGAGGAGCAGAGGCAACAGAGGATGTGGACGAGAATAGAGGCAAAGAGATTGATGAAGAGCCCCCCTTTTGATACACTGCTGCAGGCAAAGGAAGAGAAAATTGATTGAACCTTGATGAGAATTATATGGAGGGGAGCGTTCATTTGCAGGGCTGGACCTGCTGCATGCACCAGGGGAGCGAGGAGCCTGTACATATGTATGATCTGTGCTCGGCTGTGATTCAGAGTTAAGGGGATGCACAAGGGAAGAGCACATTTCCATGATATTTCCTTTTAACCTTCTTCTGACATGCCCTCTGATAATAGCGGCTTAAGCCTTGTAGGTATAAATAAGTAATAAATACATTAAAAAAAGGAGCTTAAACTGCCTCTATAAATATATGCATGTCTACCATGATGCAGAAAGTGTGGTTTGCAGTAATAAAACAAAAAAAGAATAATGTTTATTCTTCTGGTTCTGCAGAAGAACGCACTGATGTCGTTTCCAGTGCTAACTGGGTCGCCCATCATAATCAACTGGAAGAAGTCCCGCAGAAGTCCAGGGAGTGACATCACTGACTTTATGTGAGTGATGGGTCTCTTCAATTCAACATCTCAATTAACAATCTCAACTGTGAGATGACTTCAAGCGAGAAACAACGATGCACAAAACCTCGGTAACGTTGTAGAATGAATGAATGCAGAAAATAAAACAAATATCCCTCTTATTTAACTGAGAACGGAGCAGTCAGAGGAAGGATTTAGAACAGGGGTGTCTAAATCATTTCAGGGCACATCATCACCATGGTTACCATTAACGGGCCGGTTATTATTTATTTTATCAACCAGCTGTGTTGTCAGATTTTACAGCTCGTTTCTGGACTTGGTTGTGAATCAAAAAACAAAAAGTTAAAATTTGCCATAAAGGCTAAAATTTCACAAAATTCACTGCTTTTAAATTTGTGAATTCCAAACTTTTGTTATAAAGTATAATTATTTTGAAACATTTTGACCTAAAATTACAACAGCCATAGAATTGGAAGCTTAGTGTAATTCCAGATTTTCCTCCTAAAATCACAAATAAATAATTTTTTTTTATGAAAAGTTAATTTTATTAAAGTAAAAATGACAGAAAATATTAAATTTAAGACTTTCTTTGCAAATGTCACACTAAAATGTCCTCAGAAATGTTCTAATATCAGTATGTGATTGTTTTTGCTGATAAAAGGAAGCAGCGGGCCGGATGTGGCCCACAGGCCTCAAGTTTGACGCGTGTGGTTTAGATTCTTAATGTGAAAATACCAGCGTGTGAATATAAAAAAACACACACGCACTCATAATCATAATAAAGTCAAGAAAAGAGTGCCTAGAATACACTCATTAAGCAGAACGATACATTTCTAAATTATATAAATTATATTATTGCAATATAATTGATTTATTTACATTTAACTCTGGATCTAATTTCAATTATTTGATATACAATGTGGGTGGCTTAATATATCTATTATAAGAACCTTGTTAGTTTTCATATTAAGAAACTACTTTGCAAAATAATTAGATCAAACAAGTTGAAACTAAATTTATCTGAGTCCAAAAGCGTTTTCCTAGAATTTATGGTGAAGTAGAAGGATGATTTGTAAATTAAGACTATAGATGATAAATATGAAAGGAGCCGATGGTTATCATATGTCACATATGATGGACGTGATCCTAAATGATTTATTAGCATAAAAAAAAAAAAATGACGCAGGATTTCACAGCGCTCAAACAAACAAAGAGTAATTAATCTTACACTGGTTTCACAGCGTGGGACTGGCGAAGTTTGGCAGGTTGACAGAATCAAGACCATTCCATCAGACCGATGGTGCGGTCAAGTGTGTGTGTGTTTGGTTATATATGCCATCTGGCATCAGCCCCTCGCACCCGGCGCTGCCCGTCCCTGTGTGTCGGATCAGAACCGCCGGATCGTGGATCCAGATCACTGCGCACACCGAAACTGAATGCACATGCACAACATGTACAGCAGCAATACACAGATGCTTGCAGAGAACACACTAATTGCAGTCTGTGGCTGTCAATCAACCCCCCCACATCCTCATCATTATCTTTATTCTTTCTACAATCTATTCTCCCTCAACATGCCCTCCAACTCCGCTTCTAGTCCTCCCCATCCCCCCAGTCCTCCGCCAGGGACTGTTGAGATCAATCTGATGATGCTCAGAGACGCAGAAGCTTCATAAGAGTTCCAGCAGAGGAAAACGACATCTGATGTGGCGTCAGCAGCCAAGAAGATCGACTCAACACAGAGTGGTCAAACAAAAAAAATCTGTGACGGTGATTTCTGTAAGAACATTAGAGGACTCACTTAACTCAGGTCACTTTTCACTTCTGAGATGTCACTGGTCTGCAGACTGCCAGAATGGTCCACATGAGGCACTTTTAAGAAATAGATATTGGTTAAAGATGCTTATGAAATTCCAGGAAGCTGATATAGAGAAGCATAGACAGAGTGTAAATGTCCAGCTCCTGCCTTATAACTCATAACAAGACACATCACACTTCCTCCAAAGCCTGAGCGCACCTGCATAACCTCCATTAGGACATCTAAGTTGACCCACACTCAGGAGGACACGCCCCCCAGCTGCATCTTCTCTCATCAGCTGGTCAACAAATGCACGTTGCTGCATTGACTGTAAATACTGGACCAACTGTCTGGTCGTGTGACCCAGAAATCTGTGCCTTTGCAGCTCGAGACAAAGCTGTCAAAGCCAGCAGCTAGCTGTCAGACAAACACGTCAAGTGACATGGGCATCTGATTGGTCAGATGTATTGCTTAATATAAATATATCTGATTTGTGGTAGTTGTCATGGATGTAATATGTAACCACATATGGAAAAAATGATTTCTGTACCAGGCTGTAAATATGTTTAATTCTGCTGTAGTTGGACCTTTTAACGTGGAGATTTGCTCTGTTTTGGAGCCAGCACCTAGTGGTCGATGGAGGAACTACAACAAAACGTACTTTCTGGATGAGCTTCATCCCGAAAGTGGGATGGAGCTGTTTGGTTGCTCCTTGGGACTGGGAGCAGAGGAAGTCCGAGTTTCTTCTGTGATCGAAGAATTCATTAGTTTGGGCACCAACAGCACATGGAAGAGGAGGCCATCTGCAGCAACACCCAAGTGGACGCGAGAGTCTTCACGTGTCTCAATGGTGTCTCTCGTCACCTGACAGAGGCTGCTGAAACACCTGCAAAACCCAAGTGTCACCACAGCTACCAGTTAGAGAAAAAAGATCCCACAGAATCTCAGGAATTAGCGTCCACGTTCAATAGTTTCACACAGCAAATCAACAGTGTAATAAAATCTGTCATTTCTATTCTGATTCAAATTAATCTGCATCCTCTAATGAAGAAGTCTCAGCTGTAAAGAAACAAAAACATTTCTTCTTAAAAGTCAGCAAGGTGCCGTAAACGTTTGTTTAGCATGATGAAATGATCAGATTCACATTTATTTTATATATGTTTGGTGAAGCTGCGTGTATAATTACAGCATAATTATAAAAACTAATATTTACATCAACAACCATAATACAAAGATCTATTTCAGGAACAACTTACTGCCAGAATCATCACTGGTCAGTTCTGTTGTAAATAAAATTAAATCCAACTTTAGGTGTCAGGAACATAAACACTGGGAAGCAGGTTTATAATGTCTTTAAAAAAAAAATAAAAAATTTCTGTACAAGTTCTTTGAAACCTTAGACATCAAAATATGAGAATATTTATCTTGATTTGAATATTATTGACTCGTTGAGTTTATGATATATTCTTAAATTTATCATCAACATGTCTTTAAGTCCATAATTAGAAAGGAAATGACTGTTCCAGCTTTCATTTCTTTTATATTGTTACAAGTAGCATTTATGAGTTTATTCCCTTGATTCATGATTTTTCAGCGACCTACACTCAAGATGTCAACGTGCACTGACACTGTGGAAGTCCACTTTTAAGTCATCTGAGGGCGGCCAAAAAAGTGTGAACCCGACATTAGAAACAGGAAGACACTCAGAGAAGAGTCGCTGCTCCTCCGCATCCAAAGAAGCCAGTTGAAGTGGTTCGTCCCCGGACGTCTCCTGGGGGAGGACGTCCCAGCAGACCCAGGACACGCTGGACAGATGATATCTCTCAGGTGGTGCAGGAACATAGGGTGCGTAAGTTAATGGACAGATGGACATTTTTTTCAAAAAAATGCTTGACTAGACTCTTTCACTTTTTATACAGAAATATAAGACCTGGAACAGGACTCTGTCCTTTTTTCACTCTTAGAAATCAATTTTTGTAGTGACTGTAACATGCTTTTAAAACATATATTTGTATATCTATTCATATATATGTATGTAAATGTATACACATACATACAAATTATTCATTCATTTTTCATTTATTTATTTCTTATAAACACAGAACCAACTTCCTCCTGCAGAAAATGCCTATTCTGAATTGATAAATTGGATTCCACTTTGCACAACATCGATTTAGTACGTTTTTTTTTTGTTTATTTTCATCTTTTTCCAAACGGCTGTTGGTGGTACTCGTGTGGCCGTATGTATCACTGTGGCCATCGTAGCATCTGTAAGCTTTTCTGGGTTGTGAGCTAGCAGGAAATGCCAGAAACAGTCTACGTTTTCAGGGGGTTTTGTATTTAGGTGACAGCTTTGCTCTGCTTTTTCTTTCCTCCAACTAAGCAACGATTCTTATATATATAT
>JBAMYA010000007.1:2851964-2876404 GCA_037176975.1 Arrhamphus sclerolepis | reverse complement strand
TATATATATATGTATATATATATATGTATATACTATTATTCATCCCGTGGGGAAATTCAGCCTCCGCATTTGACCCATCTGGGCTGCTGGACCCTTGCGGGGAGCGGGTGGGGGTTTCAGGTGCCTTGCTCAGGGGCACCTCATCCATGGATGTGGACGTGGGGAAGCACATGTTCAGTACTCTGCCTGCCCACATCACTGGTGCCAGCCGGGGATTGAACCGGCGACCCTCCGGTTGCCAGCCCAGTTCTGACAGCAGAATCTTCCAGAATGACATTAACTGCATATTTTATGAGCATTTAATGCCTTTCAGGTGAGGGTATTCCTAGGAATGACTTGGAGATCTCTTTCTATTTTCTAAATAAAAAACTTGTGTCCATTAATTGTGCATTTCTTTTGCATTTTAGAAAACTTTCTAACTACATCCTATAACTAAAAAAGGTTTGGACAGAAATCAATGTATAATTATTGGCTCCTGTTCAGTATATTGGTTCTTTTTCTCTTTCTCTCTCTCTCTCTCTCTCTCTCTTCTTTTAAATAAAGGTCTAACAATGAAACATTATATTATAAAACAGCATTATTTTATAGGTAGATTCATCTTCATTTACAACATACAAATTTATGCAAACGTCCTAGGAACCCCGAGTCTTATTGTTTGTAATGACATTCATATTTATTTTCCTGCTAAACCCAGAAAATCTGAAAAAAGCTGGCGCTTTTAAGACCTCAACATAGTGGAACTTATATGAATATAGTTTTATCTGTAACATCTGTATGGGACAGCCTCCTTACACTGAGATACATCGGTCCTACATGTAATCTTACATATGTGTGATGAGCAGCAGTATGAAAGATATTAGATACTAGAAAGGTCTACCTTTCACGGTTTGGGGTTTTTAGTTTCATCAGTTGAGCAAAACCAACTTTTAGATGCTGTAAAATAACAGTCCTCTGTTTGTAAGTCAAGTTTAGCTTTACAGTAAGGGTGAGATTACGGGTATGGGTGGTAACATGTAGGTAAACCCGCCTCACTGATCTCAGGCAACTAGTTACAACTACTTGTACAGTCGTTACAACTACTTCATGTGCAGTCATGTGCATACATCACTGCTCCTCTTTTAATCCCATGTTGTTGTTGTTTTTCTTAAAGTATACTGAAAATCACCTTTACTCCTCCGTAAGATTTAACAGGGCGTAGCTGTCATCAGGTGCTGCCAGCCATCAACCCTAGATGATCTGATCATCAGTAGCTTTTCTCACCTTTATGAAGCAAAGGTTCTGGTTTCTTTAAAACATCCCCAAAAGGAAAGACATAAAAAACGGTCTCAAGGAAGCCACTTCCACACAACCAAATATAACCAAATATTAGCAGGAAGAGTTGTGTTGATCAGCTAACTGCGATTAACTATCATCTGTGGAAAAGGAGCCAATGAGCTGAATGAAAGGAAAAGAGAGGGGAGCAGGCTCTAATTCTACAGGGGTTGGCTCTTCTGATTCGCTACGTCATCTCAATGTACCGTCGGTTACATTTAAAAGCATCAGCTCGTTTGTAAGGAACGCATCACTGCTGTTCAGGGACATACAAACGCAGACGTGTGTCTCCGTGGGACCACAAGCTTTGATCAGAAAAAAAGGACGATTTAATACTGAAATTACTATTTTGTCCTCCATATTTCCGTAACATGAGATCTGATAAAAAAAACCAGTTACGAGCCACTACAGACCCTCCCCCACATATGATTTCATGAGCTAGCACGTGCTGCCAAGCTGCAACCTGACTGGCTGGCACATGATATTGATACATTGAAAAAGTTGAAAATTTCTCAACTTTTCATGAAGCAGCGAACCTGCTGCAACGTATGCAACCCACAATTCATTTCAGCCACAGATGACATCACCCAGTTCAATAGACCCAAGTCCATGGAAATGGATGCAGACGCGTATGTTTGAATATGATGTCGGTACAAACAAGCATTTACAACATCTGAACAAACCGGGCAGATGAGAAGGTCCAAGGTGATGCAATGTGGTGGAGGTATTATGGTATGGGTTGTGCCACGATAATGCACTTAATTTCATTAATTTTAGAAACACATGGAGTCTTCGTGCACCACACACTGTAAACTTGAAAAAAGCGCCATAATTTAATAAAAGTCTGCTCCTGTTAAAAACATTACCAGTCGAAAGAGTCAATTAATGCAACCCAGCTCTAAAATCTCTAAAAGAAGCAGAGGCAAATGTCATAACACTGAGGAAGAGGATTCTTTTCAGAGGTGTACGTCTCCTGTCACGCTGGAACCCCACAGAATCATATTTCAACAGTCGATAATTCTCCTCTATCAGAATGTATACCTTCAAGTGCTCACTGAACACTCTCTTGACAGCTGCCTGCTGCTTGAGCATTTCCAGCGCTAAGGATCTGTAAACATTACACACATCAAGACGTCAAGAAATTATTGTTGAGCACGGCGGCAGTGGTGGGATGCAGAATCAATTTGGGCGTCTTCAAAAGCTCCACTTGAAGCCGGTAGCAGGCGAGAAGGAGCAGAGATGCTAATCGCCTAAAGGGCCTGGGTGTAATGCCTCCCTCCCATTCAGCTCGCTTGCCTCTGAAGCTGTCGCTCTTAATTATCTCCGTAGGACATACATTACCAGACCAAACGCAAATGCCATCAAAACGACAATGGGCTCGCAGTCGCCGTTATCGCGGGGCGTTAATTGATCTTATCTTAATCACATTATCTAGTTCAAATAAGGTGCATTAATAAGTGGCTCTGGCTGTTTAGGCCCACATGAATATCAACGGAAGTGATAGAAGTCTAGAATAAGGGGGAAAAGTGTGTAAAAGAGTTCTGTGATGCACAATTATCATAATTGTCATAATTTTGGTTACTTAAATGTTAAGTAAATGCTTTCATTAACAAAAGCTTCATTTGAAACTCCTCAAATGCAGATAGATAACAAGCAAATCCTAAAAACCTTCCTCTCTGCATCTTAACAGGGGTGCTGTTGTCACCCTGGCCTGATAGGACCACTGATAGGACCCAGCAGATGTGGAGGAAGGGGAAAAGACAGAAGAAAGGCTCACTTCATCAAGGATTACGAAATCTTTTTTCCAATCAACTTGTGAGAAAGGTTATTGAGAAGAGGGAAACATTAACGGCAGGTAGCCAGTTCTCTCAGGAGTGGGTATCCCAGCAAGTTTACCCCAAAGACTGGCCGAGGCTCAGAGAACTTCCCTCAGATTATCTCTGACGATTGTTTAAAGCAACACAACTGAACTTGAAATCACCTCTGACGTAATTCCAGGAACTCTTTTTTGTTTTGTTTTCTTTCTTCTTGGTGGCGTTTTGCTTCACAAGTGTAACAGAAAGTGACATAAATCGTTACGGAGACAGAACTGAGCCAAGCTGAGGTGGAGAAAAAAGCAATATTTGCAGGAAGGTCTGTTGTCTGCGTCTCTGATTGATGCTGGTGTTGCATTGTGGTTCTAAATGTGATCAGAGTGACCTTTGCGCCTCAGAGGTCCTGGGGAAAGACAGTGATGACTTACTCTGGGGTAGATATTCAGTCTTCCGGGTCAAAGTAATTCTCAGAGGCTCGAATCAAGACAACCGGACTTCCTGCTCCTGGTTATCGAGGATGTTTCACCTTCGTTCCAGAAGGCTTTGTCAGTTCACACTGACTGGAGGGCAGTTGGAGCCGATAAGCTGACGGAGTCCTCTGTGAATCAAAGCTATATGACACTGGTGTCAAGCTCAAGGCCTGTGGGCCAAATCCGGCCTGTCACTTCAACGTATGTGACCCGCAAGAATGTGCAAAGACAATCACACACTTCTACCTGGAAATTTCAGTGCGACTGCCCGTTTGTTTCAGTTCTGACATGAAAAAGTGGAATAACTGAGGTGGAGAGCAGCTGGTTTATGTCAAAGAGTCATGATTTAGAACACAACAAAAGGTTGCTCATGCTCGTCAAAACTCATGATGAAGTTATGCAAAATTTGCAATTTTACGACTGATGTTAATTTTATTTCAAAATGTTGCAAAAACCTGATATTTTCCAACAAATTGTAATTGTAAGTTAAAAAGCTGTAATTTTGTGACATTTGTGCTTTAATATTGTTTTAAAATGTGATTTTAGCATAGTTGCAATATTTGTGAAAAAAAAAAGATGTATAGCAAATTTTGTCATTTTACAACATTTCTTATTTTTAAAAAATCTGTATTTTGACATTTGCGATTATCAAAGAAATACTTGTAATTTTAGTACAAACCCTCAGTTTTATGATAAAAGTTGTGAATTTTGTGACATTAGAAATTCTATGTTCATTTATTTTTAACTTTCTCAACCGGCTGACAACACAGCTGCTTGAGAAAGTAAAGAATAACCATCCCTGTAACGGTAACCATGGTGATGATGTGGCCCAGGATGTAGCAGAGTTTGACAGAGTTCTCTGATATATGAAAAGGACTTTCAGGATGTAACTGGAGGAAAAACTGTTGACTTGAACTGAAAAAGTTTGAAAAATGAACAGGCCCAAGCTTCCTAATAAAACTACAACAAAGTATGAAATTATGCTCCTTTTTAGCCTCTTATAATAAACTGAAAGAGAGAGAAAAACAATTATTTGAGTTGTATTTGTTCTCCACCCTCCATAGGAGGACCTACATCCATGTTGGTTAGGTTCCTCTGCTCTCGTATCAGGGTTTGAGCTGAATCCTTCAGAGACGGTATTAGGAACGCAGACAGAAGTTAATAAAAGTCTAATCAAAATAACTTCCAAAGCTTTGGCTTCTTTCACTTTCTAAATGAGATCAAAGCCAGAGTCGAAACCATTTAAGATCTGGAAGACGCAAACAACAACAAAAATATATTTAAAAAAAAAAAAGAGAGAGAGAAAATGTAATGAATGGCCAGGCAACAAACAATAAAAAAAAAAATAAAAAAAAACAGAGAAGAGGAGGGATGGAACAATCCAACTGGGACATTTTTTTCCTTTATTGTCTCGCTTCTTCTTTCATCTCGTGTATTTTTGTAGTTTTTGTTTATTCCTCCGTTTGAGAGTTTCAGTTTCTCATCTGCTGTCCAAAGGGGCGGGATGGGGGTAGCCTTCCAGGGGGGGCCGGATTATTATTATTGTTGTGCGTCTGGAAGTGTGCACGAGTCCTTGTTTGCCTAATTATATTCATCACATTTCCATAGAGGAAATTGGCTGAGCTATAATTGGCTTGACGATCTGAGCAATTGTTGAGTCTTTTTAATTATTATACTGCCAGTTAGTTGGGAAAAACACACGCTCAGATACCTTTCCACTTTCTCCCAGTGTTGCTGACTGCATGGATGTTCCAGCTCTTAACTGTTAAGTGTTTGTGGTTTCTAAAAGGTTCCCTTTTTTGGGGGGGCACTCAAGTATTTTCCTGTACTTCTGAACCTGCACCATTATGGCTTTTAGTTGCAGATCAAAGGCAGAATTACATCTCCTTTCACAAGTAGGAGGTTTTTATTCAGAAACGACCTCAGCACCTTTTCCATCGCTTCAGTGAGGCGTCCACCGCCGCTGCAGCCTTTTCAGAGAGGCCGGCCATACGAGGAGGGAGGCGAGGGCCGACGCCGGGACAGAAATAGAGGGAGATGGAGAGAAATCAATGCCGAGCTCGGTCTCTCTTTTCACCTTGCACTCGGAAGAGAAGGGTGGGGGAGACGGCGGTTGATTGGAGGGAGGATGAGGAGCCGTGCACCGGAGGACACCTCGGGTCAATAAGGAATCAATAAGAGTGGGTGAAACTACACGTTGCGGAGGAAAGCGTGGAGTAGGCCGCGGCTGCCGAGCGTTGTCTTGCTGGAGAAGGAAACGTGTCCAGAGGTTGCTCCGCAACAATTTACACCAAAGCCCCACACTTCAAGCTAAACACTTATTTGATCTGCTTTCCATCAGCACAAGCTACAAAATTATAACCTGCATAAAAACTCATCATGTTAATAAGTTTGTTTTTGCCTGAATGTGAGAACTCAGTCGCTGATCTAAGAGATTTCAGCTCGATAGATGCACTGAAAACCACTTCCAAGTCATTCTTCATTAAAATTTCATGAGATTGTTGTGACGTCCCTGACACAAGGAAAATAACAAGGCAATGGAAGAATGATAGAACGCAGCCTTTCAAGTGCGGCGCTCCTTTATAAACACTTTTCTCTCTCCCCCCTAATGTGTAAAGCCACCAATTAAGCAAATAAAGATATCAATTAAGTGGTGTAATTGAGATGGTGTAGATATATGAAAATGAATTTCCCAGAGGTGTCTTGGGTAATGAGTTCCTCTGAGGTATTAAAGGTAGACTTGTGTCATAAATCCTATGAAAAAGTGACTGTAGAACATATACTGACTGATATTCTTTAAATATCTTACCTTCTTGCTTATTATGTGCTTCTCCGTCATCCTCTTATTTTAGTATGCAGCCATATTTGATCATGGGCCCAACGAAGAAACAAAGAAAAAATAATATGCTAGAAGCTTGCTGTAACGTGGTGTGAGCATTTACACATAAAGCACCACAAAGAAGTATTTTCATGTTAAGAAAGTATAAATTACAAAGATAAATTAGAAAAATCTACAGAATAAGTTGTAATAAAATAATAAAAAAAAACAACTAAAATCTCTATGACAATATATGTAGAAAATGTACAGTAATGTGCTGATTAAATTGCCTATAAAATGTCCAGTATGTTCAGTCTGTGTGGTTAAAAATGTACAGTACGTGCACTGTCACATTTATAGAGTTGTGAGTTGTCGGTTGTCAGGGGTAACGCCAGCAGGCTGCATCGGCTCAGTGTCCAAGAACGCACCAGAAAACAGAGGGGTGAAAAGTAAAGTCTGTCCTCCAGACAGCTACAGCAAAGAAAAGAGACTGCATTTCTTCTGGTTTTGGTTTTTCTTGTGCTTCTTGAGTTTTTCCTCTTTTTCCAGTCTTCTTTTCTTTTGTCTTCTGTCTGTCATTGGTTGCTTCACTTCCAGCGTCTAGTTGCTATTTAACTTAAACATCCGTAATATTTCAGGTTGTCTATTAAGAAAAATGTTTCATTCAAAAGTATAACCTTGTTAATTAGTAATTACTTCCATCAGCAAATCACAGTGTTCTGGTAGGTCTTGAATCTGCCATTTATACGTACATTGTGTCGTCTGATTCAGTGGTGATCGCCATGTTGTGTCGGCATCTTAAAACTACGGTCCACGGCAGGGAACATCCAGGAAAATACAGCTTTGCGTTTGCACTAGTTGGCTATAAACTCACAGGGAGAACGGAATGGAGACCACAGGGACATCCAAGGAGAGAGCAGAAAGAAAAGATGGACGAAGACTTTCAGAGAGGATGTTGAGGAAGATCCATCGCCAAAAAAACGAAAATGTGAACCGACGACACTCCAAAACACGTGTAAACATCGGTGTTGTGTTTCCCAGATGGAAGGAGCTGATGAGGGAGAACAACTATTTAACAAAACTAATCTCATCAACTGAGAGAAGTTGGTCAGCGACTTCTCAGTTTTCCGGATCGATGACACTGCTGTCGACAGAAATGAGTCTTGGGAAAAGGGGGCCGGATAAAGAACTGTTGCAGTGTACGACCTCACCACTAGATGGGAGAAAATCTTACACTAGTAAAGTGAAGTAGAAATCAACAGCTGTGTTATTTATCACCACCCATTTTATCAGGATAAAACCTTTCACTGTAAATACTGGACAGCTATCAGGTCACATGACCCACAGATTGGTACAGAGAGCTTATGAATCTCATTTTCCTCGAACCGTGCCGCTATGTTGCAAAGAGGTGGGACAAGGCTGTCAAAGTCAACAGCAGAGCCAATGGCTAGCTGTCATTCAAGCATGTCAAATTACATTCTGGGATCTGATTGGTCAGCTTTATTATTAAATACAAATTTATCTGATGTGTTACTAAAAAAGTTCTCATGGATATAATATATAACCACAGATGAAAAAAATATCTACTTTTGTACCAGGTTTTAAATATGTTATATTCTGCTGAAAAGTTGTCACTTTTAACAAGGAGGTCAATGGAGAGTTGTTTTGTTCTGGAGACAGCACCTAGTGGTCAGTGGAGGAACTGCAACTTAACGTATTTCTTGAAAAAGCATCAGTCCTGAAGTGAAATGGTTGCTGCTTGGATACATCCAGCAGAGACTGAGATTTGAGATGGCAAAGTATCCCAGAATGCATCTCTCATCAACCAGCTGCAGTAATGGAGAAGATGGGAGCAAAAGAAAATTATATAACTTTTTTTTTTTTCTGTCACAGAATGCAGTTTTATGATGTTCTAACCTCATATTTCCTCTTAAGTCACCAAGATAGAGGTATTTATTTTAATTTCCACTGGCATTTTCTGATTTTTTTCTTTTCGCCTTCACTGAACTTTATTTACACACTGAAGTAAAAAAAGCATTAAAGTTATGAAGAACACATTGTGTTCAGTTAAGGATACTTCTGCCAGAGAAGCCCACAGTCCTTTCTGAGTCACATTAATATTCAGTGTTTATTTATTTTCACCTTCCAAATGCAGAAAGACTGAAGTCCTTCCACCCATCTCTCAAGTTGTACTTGACCAGCAAACTCAGAATCCTTGGATTAGAGAAACAGCCTGTTACTTTGTGTGCTAAGTTCTGGTTTGACTTCCTTTGACATCCTGATTGTTCTCACCTGTCTCTTCACCTTCTGAGAGTATAAATTGCCTCGTCTTTCCTCTTGGCCCTGCTAGTCCGTCTGTTTCGCTGCCTTGTTGTGTTTCTGCGTTCCAGTTAACCTCAATTTGCACTCTGCTCTTCATTTTCTCTTCACTGCAATGGCTGTTATTTGGGTTTTTTTTCTGCCTGTGCACATTTTATGTATTTTTTATTTTTTTGTTTAAAAAAAAAAAAAAAAAAAAAGCCTATTAGCATAAAGTAAAACAAGAATTAATTTCTCAATGGCAGTTCAGGCAACAGAAAAGACATTAGAGTGATGCCATGGTAACTGTTTCTGTTTGACAGTTTCTCCTGTAATGTTCAGTTCAGGTGGATTAAAGCCTTATCTACTAATAGGAAACATCTCTGTCCAGCAGTGAGTCTATCTGCATAACCATTGTTAGCTGGCGGTGTGCGTTTGTGTGGCGCTGGAGGTGCTGGTTTTGATGGATGTCAGAAGGAGGAGGCATACTATTTTGTTCTGATAGATTTTCCAGGCATCACTTAGTCCACCATTAACTGCATGTCTTGCAATTAACAGCTGAAACACAGCAGCTAATAAGGAAAAATAATAAAGCCTTCAAGCTTTAAAGTGCACCTGCACTTGCAACCTCTTGTAAAGTTGAAATGTCTTGGAGAAGCAAAGGCATCTTTATACAGAAATGCTTCTTGCAACCTGGCTGACCCATCACACGAGGGCACAGTTACAGATCGCCGATTTACAATCATGAGCTGATGATGTTCTCACATGGACTTCATATCACTGTTTGTGGTAAAGGATGCCCCCACATGTTCAGTGTCAGAACCTTCACTCCCACGCAGGATCACACAAGCAACATACATGCATACAAGGAACATACACACCTTCCTGTTTGTTAAAGCACTTTTTTCCTTCAAGTGTACAACAGGTCTGGACCTGATGTGGCTTAAGAGCCTGCATGAGCCTGCTGAGAGCCCCCTCTGTTCGGAGCACTCGTTTGTACAGTGAGTAGTAATTTTCATGAGACCAAATTCCAGTGTAACGCTGGGCTTTTCTAAATGTGTTCTCCCCATGCTGGAAACCTGCAACAAGCCCTGAACCATTATACTGGAGGAGAATGATAATGAGGACAAGTTTGAAAGATGGAGTGTAGAAGAAAAAGGAAATGCACAAAACATGGGGCTATGTAAGCATGGAGATGTGAACTGCATCCACAGCCCCCACCCACCCAACACAACAAACACAAAAGACACTCAGCTCTCCATCTCTCTGAGGAGACACTCAGTGTTCTGCATATTGAATGAAAAAGGACCAGTCTGAAATGTATTTCCAGTAAAAGAAAATAAAAACACGTTTTATTTTTTTTTCCTTTAAGTGTAGTTTTGGAAGAACTGTAGTGGTAAGGTTATCCATAGACAAAGTTGGAATAAAAGGTCACAATACAGTTTCCAACACTGAGATACTGGGACATGTGAGCAGAAAGAAGGATGACCTCTACATCCAGAGCTGCAGCCACCTGAAGATATGAAATAAAAACACACAACAACAACAAGCTTCTATCCTTTCTAAGTCCAGGGACCACTCAAGGCACTTGTAAAAACAAAAATAGCTTTCTCTCACTGCCACACACACATTAATGAGATTGATTTATGTAATGGACCAAAATATTCCCATAGTTACTCCCATAAATCAACATACATTATTGTTTTATGCAAATTACGTCTACGACGAATTTTGTGCTACCAATTACCTAAACAGCATTTCTGGGAAGTAGGACTAAACCGTACCTGAGGTAAAACTACACAAGGACAGAAAGAACATTCAAACTCCACACAGATAGACCAGCTGAACCAATATCGAACTTAACCTTCTTGTTGTGAAATGTCAGAACTAACCTCTGAATTACTGCGCTGCTAACACAACCATTATGGAAGGATACAACATCACCATGGTAGGATACAACATCACCATGGTAGGATACAACATCACCATGGTAGGACCCAACATCACCATGGTAGGACCCAACATCACCATGGTAGGAACCAACATCATTATGATAGGAACCAACATCATTATGGTAGGAACCAACGTCATTATGATAGGACCGAGCATCACCATGGTAGGACCCAGCATCACCATGGTAGGACCTGAAGGAGAAGAGAAAGAGGGGGTAACTACAGAAGATAGACAATGTTAATGTTGTTTAAATGATCCAGGACAATCTGAGATCTGAGACAAGACTGAGAGTGTCTAGGCAGCTCCATGTGTGCAGATGTAACATAAATTTCCATCCATCCATCCATTATCTACCCGCTGCATGTGCTGTGCAGGGTCACGGGGGTCTGCTGGAGTCTATCCCAGCTCACTTGGGGTGAAAGGCAGGGGTCCACTCTGGACAGGTCACCAGTCCATCACAGGGCCACATGTAGACTTACAACCATTCACACACTCACTCACACCTAGGGACAATTCTAGGAATGTAATATAGATACATAAGGTGATATTCATATCTTCTATAGTCAAATGAAGCCAAAATGTGTCATCAATTTGTCATCCCTGTAGTGATTATATTATGGAAAGAATATTTGTCTTTGTATGTATCTGCTACAACTATATACATCTGTGTTCACAATAAGCAGAGTGTTTTAAAGAGTGAGTAAAACTTAAAATGGCAAATGCATTGACATCACTGACCATTCTATTCCAAGTCAAGACATACAGAAAAAAAAATTATCAAATTTGTTGTAACTTCACTGAAAGTGAAGAAAAAGCAGTGGTGCTTTCAATGCATTTGTGTGTTATAAAAAATAAAATAAAGCTTCTGTAAAGATTTTGAGCTTCACTCAGGTTTTTAAACACACTGATGTTATTTTGAACACACCTGGAAAAGAAAGACTTGGCATTGCATAGATTTTATGAATTCTGATTCCACTGAATACAAGCAGGCAGAATATCAGTGCATAGAGAAATCTGTAGACGGTAGACTGTCGATGGTATTACAAAGAAATTTGGAAAACTGAATCTTGCAAAATTGTATCTTTTTCAACTTAATTTTGCAGCTTTTTTTGCAAAACAGTGACTTTTATAAAAACCACAGCTTTAACATAAGTCTTGCATTTTATAAGATTATTTTTCTGTGACATTCCAAATCTTTGTCCTTGTCAACTCTATGTCCTGAGAATTTTTGCAATTACAATTTTTTTTCATAAAAAAGTTTCTTTTGGTCAAATTTTTTAAAATAAAATTCCCAGCTTTTGTTGTAAAGTAAGACTTTTGTAGAATTACGTTTTTTTGTTTGTAGAAATAAAAGCTGTAAAATTGAGCTTTTTTTTTTTTACTTAATATTGATTTTTTTTTTTTGGTTTTAAAACACTGACTTTTGCTAAACTGCCACTTTTTGGCATAAAGTTATGTCCAAAAAAATCCTGTGAATTTTAATGTATGCAATAAAGGAAGATATGCTTTTATTTTAAGACAATCATACGCCCTTCAAGCTTGCAGGAGCCACGTAAAATGATGTGGTGGGCCGGCTTTGGCCCGTGCGCCTTGAGTTTGTGCCCTCAACATTTTAGCATCTGCTTCTTCCAGCTCTGACTACTGTCTTGTCCTCAGTGCCACGTTCTCAAAACATTGTGAGTTTCACCCCTCTTTCTTTCTTTCCTGGTATGCATTTGATGTTGTACTTAGCTGAACCGGTTTACGTCATTTTGCATGTGTTAAGCATGTTAATAATTGTAATGATTAAATTCTTATCTCTACTTGAAGGAAAATTAACAATCTACCAGCTACTGTGGAGGTGCTTTTTAGCTTTAGCAGCTGTGTAGCGTTAGCAGATGACTGCTCCTGCATGACTTTAAGCTTGTGTACTGTATGCAGAAATCCGCCAACGTTTTTCTGATAAACAAATCAAAGCTAGCTGTGGTAGCAACAGCCAAGTGCTCAGATTTCAACAAGGCATCCCCTGATATGGATTTAAATAGTCTGGGAGGAAGAGAGGTGGACAAGCTGGTCCCTACAAAAACATCAGAAAAAGATCAGTTTGACCATGATACTCATTATGGGGTGGTGCGGTTCCAAGTGAGCATGAACAATTGGGCGTGAAGTGTCTGCTGGTTATGAAGTGGTCTCTGGGCAGCTCAGGCTTTGGCAGAGAGGACCAGAACTGCACTGCTTGGCACGGCTCGCTGTAGTTGACCAGCAGCTCAGGCAGATGGCCAGCAGCAAAACAGCCCTATTAGCATTTGGTCTGGATTAAACCAAATGCCCGGTGGACATCTATCTGTGGAACGGCCCTGGAACAAGCTGTAGGAGCTGGTGTTGGGAGGAGGACTAGATATGGACAACATGGAGGGCTGCTGCTGGTTTGGAACTGGTTCAGTTATTTGAAGTAGGAGAGTAAGTAAGTCTGGATGGATTCTTTGCTGAAGCTGACGTCTTTATTATGGGATTTTTGTCTTTTTTTATATATGAAAAAGATTTTAATAACACTTGGATATATGTTTGATATCATCAAAGCAATTTCTTTAAATTACCATTCATTAAGATAAAATGTACATTTTACTTGTTTGAATGTTACTATTGATTCAAAATTAAAGTGACTGGTGTTTGGATTAAGCTCAGACTTGTCTCGTCTCTTTATTTCCTGCATGTAACCAAGATATGACAGATGTATTGACGTGTTTTTGTTTTTTGCCTGGTAACAGTTGTGGTGATGATGTCACATGAAGAATCGACAGCCTGGAAGAAAACTTAAATGGACCAGTTCAACATCTGGGGTGCAGAGGTGCTGCTTCACAGTAACATGTCCAGGATGACACCATCTGTTATTGACGAGCGCTGCAACACTCCTGCAGTACTTCTGTTGGTCTGCGTGAAGTCTTTTGTCTCTGTGTCATTCAAAAACCTCATACAAGGATTCCAGAGTCCAGAACATGCTTCTGCAGCCACAATCCTCCCCCAGCTCATCCATCCCTCCTCCCAGGGATACTGCATTCAGTAGAAATTTTCCAGGAAGAACAGTATTAAAAACCAGCATGGACAAATGTGTACAAACTCATAAACATACAAAGAAAGACGTTTGAAAGAGAAACAGCAGAAAGCTGCAACTTGAGGTCATATCTTAGCTACCAGAGGAATCCAGTCACCTGCATCACCCAGGTAGATGAAGTGCTTTCATGTTGTGTCATGCATGACTCAATACTACTTTAAATCTGTGCAACCAGATAAGGAAATATCTTTCCAAATATGACTGGAATCACATTTGAAACCAACTTTGTATAATAAATCACAAGATATGTGTTTGTTTTCTGGAACCATGCAGTTGAACATGGCTTGAGAGATTGTCACAAGTCCAAGTCTTTAACAGAAGTTGCCAAAGTCTGTTTAAATAACCGCTTTTTACCATCCAGACTACGTCTCAGCTCTGTCGTCATCACACTAAGCCCTCTCAGAGACTCTACAAGGATAGAATGATCTGATTGGCTCTCCAAAGGTGTGTTCCAATATCCATACTTCACTGAGTACACTTAAACGCAGTACACTCTCGCCACTACTAAGTGCAAAGAGTTCGGCAGGTAAGTGTTGTTCCAAATCGGATACTCCATGGTGCACTTACCAGAAATTGTGATCACAATTGCTGCCTCAGCTCGTCATCCACCAAAAACTTTTGAACGATTAACCAGAGAAATACAGTCAATTATTAAAATGTAAAACCACAAAAGTTGCATCTGTCAGGTTCGGGAGCTGCAGCCGATCCAGTTGTGATTGTTGCCGTTACGGTAGCCATTTTTCTTTTATTTCTCGTGCTAAGTTGGGTCTGTCTGGCTCCTCCTGGCTCCGCCTCTTCCGTTGTGTAACTAAGATGGCGGACGTGGACTGCAAAATATGTGCATTGTTCCACACTCAGTGTTTTGGCCGTTATACCATCTGAGTCCTTTCAGTACACTTACTTTTGCCGCAATCCTAATCAGAACGCCCTGCGTACTCAAAATTAATATATTACGGACAGAAAGTATGGATATTGGAACACACGGCCAGACTTTTGGGGATAATTAATGAGCTCCAACGAAGGGTAGCTGGACGGTCCTGGGATCTCATTTACTAAATATTCTGTAGGATCTATACTAAAAGTGTGCGTATGCCCCAAAAAAAACAACCCTATTTATAAAACCCTGCATATGCACACCAGCAAGCAATTTTATTTATAAATCACAGCTGCACCTCAACGTTTGTGTGCAAGGCTCCGCCTCCTGCCCTGCCCCCTACACGCCCACACTCTGCCATAAATGGTCGATGCAAAGCACCTTATGAATGTAAATCTGTATTTAAATGAGCCAGCTGATCAATGTCATTGGTCAACAATGGTAACCACGGAGACCACACAACCACACCCCAAGCACGTGGAGCGTCTGGAGGAGGACGGGTGTTGACGAATGCTTTTTATGCAAAATCAGAGAGGAACAATTGATGTATTGAAAGAAACAGTACAGTACTGAGTAATTTCTATGGTGTTATGGTGTTTGGGGTCTCATTTATAAAACATTACGTAGGATCTAGCTGGACATTGCTGCAAACTTCCTTTTAATGTTGGCCTGTTCTCCCACAGTGTAGAGAAATCTGATGTATGGACTGGTCATATTAACAAGGTCATCCAGGAGGCAGCATTACTACTCAGCGCTGGCTGCGATATCCCAGACCTGTTATGTTGGTCCTAAAAGTGACTTTAGGCTGAGAATGAATTAATTGTTGATTATATCAAACATATACTTGTCAGCTAATCTGCCAGTTCAAATGAACCCCAGAGTGTTTCATTTGAACAGGGATGGCGTGGTTCTGATGGGTCGGTCTCTCCAATACTGGATCCAGTTCAGCACATAGATCCAAGAGTAAAGCCCTAGGGAGTCTAAATCAGCATATTAGCCAGTCATCAACATGGTCCAGGATATCTTGGTGCTCTGAAAACTCTCCATCCTGATCCTCCATTTTCTCAGTCTTCAAGCAGTGCCAGTGTCACTCAAGTGTCACTGCAGTATTTATATGTTAACTCATTAATTACACTAATTGCTACACATCTTGTCTCTACTAATGAACCAATGAGTGTCATTGCTATAGTATATGCAGATGTTCGCATGTACGTACTATCTGTAACTCTTAAACGAGTGCTTATAGAATGTATGGCTACATTCAGGAACACATCTATGATATTACAGGCCTCAGTGTTTATGACTACGAGGGTCTACAAGTCTGATATGAATGGTTAAATGCACGAGATGAATGTAGCTTACATTCAGCATCTCACCAGCGGCGCTGCCAGTTTTCCCCATCTTTTCCCCGTTCGTGCACATTCTACCATCAGGTTTGTTTTTATGAATCACAACCTTAGCATAGAAAGTGACATGCACCACTTTCAGACCCCATGCGCAACGTTTATAAATGAGACCCCTGCTGAGTAAATTCAAATTTTCTAGCAGTAGATCTGGATTTTTAGGCTACTACTGAGCACTGAAATCAACTGAAACTGAAATGTAAGCAGTAAAATGTGTGTCAAGTAAAACGTTGGCAGAAAAGTAAACAGTCAGGTATACTGAGACCTACTGAGTAGCAGTTCGTCTAGATTTCTAGGCTATGTGGTCCAAAATCAAACAATTTGAACCCAGCCAGGACTATCATCTACTGCTATAGCTAAACTACAGCAAACATTCTTCATTTAAGGTTTTCAGAATAACTGTAGAATGTAACTTTATTACTGTGGGAGGAAGCCGGAGAACCTGGTGAGAACCCACGCAAGCACGAGGAGAACATGCAAACTCCACACAGAAAGACCCCTGTGAAGGCTGAAACCAGGAACCTTCTTGCTGTGAGGCAACAGTGCTGACCACCAAGCCACCGTGCTGCCCTCTTTTCATGCATTAAAAGCCTATATTACATTTATTAAACACAAAAACACGACTAATCCAAAGACTAATGTTCATCTAAAAGTGATGAACCCGTACCAGGAACAGCGAGCGTGAACTGGACTCGTGTTGTGTGCAGCCGTCGCTGCTCTTTGAACATGAGCGTGAGTCAGAGAGGTAAAGAGCTGCACTGAGAGAGGAAGTCAGTGACCCGTCATGTTGCAGCGATCCCCTCGCCTCACACACACTCACACACACGCAAACACGCACACACACTGGGGCATCGTGCGCGTTAATCTGAACTGATTGCATGTCCACTAATATAAATTATGGACTGCGCTGGATGCATTATTTACTTTGTAGAATTGAAAAGGCGTGCCAGGTTGCTGGATGCCATCAGGGCATCTCTCACACACACATATACACACAGGAAGGTAGCATCTATCCAGTTTACTCTCCTCTTCTAGGCTTTGTTCCTCTTCTCCGTCTTCCCCTCTAAATCTCTCCAGTCACATTTCCTCCAACTCACAAGTGTTAAACTCAAGGTCTGCGGGCCAAATCCGGCCAAAAACATCATTTTATGTGGCCCCTGTGAGAGTTTGAAGGACCAATGAGGAAGAGGGAGTTTTTTCTTGCTGCTGCTGGCGTTGCCATGTGGGGTCATGTGTCTTTTTTTTTTTTTTTTTTTGGGGAAAAAGTTTTCATTTTGTGAAAGTCTATTTTACAATAAAACTTTTTAGTATTACGTTAAAAAGCTGCACAATTTTATGACAAAATCTTGAGTTAAAGTTACCCAAAATTTTCAATAAAGTCTTTTTGGACAAAGATTTGTTGAAAAATTTGTAATTTTACTGCAAATTTTTTTATGAAAAAAATACAAAGCTCAAAATTTTATGTAATTAAATTAAAATTCTCAATTTTACCACATTCTTTCTCCCTCTAGGGAAGAAATGCTTTGAAGTAAAACTTTTCAGCGTTTTGCCAGAAATGCCAGATGAGAGCGTTTGTTGTTCAAGCTACACTTGCACAGAGATTTTGAAACATCACATCTTCTGCCTCAAGTCCTTCTGTCCCTCCATGTGATCCCAGACAGACGTTGGGACTGGGGGTCCGTGGGGGTCAGAACATCACTTCCTGGACGCCTTGTTCTCTTTGACACTGAGTCGTTCCTGAAGACTTTGGCTGTGTTTGCCGTTGTCCTGCTGTGGTGGGTAAATGTCTCAGTCCCCAACTCCATGTGAAGAAGACCCACAACCTATCGTCCATCTTTGCTCTTGTCTCATTGTGAGATCCACCAGCACCGTTCGTGAGCTACGATGCAACATTTTCCCCACAACTGACCATCTTTCATCTGAGATGGCGTCCCCTTTTCCAGTCCTTTCTCCTTATTGGTTGTCCTCTGAGCTGGACTCAACAGCGCCTTCCCAGCACTATCTCCTACATTCTGACAAAACGAAGCAGGTATGGACCCAAGCGCACGACTCAAAGTATCAAATCAAAATTAGTTTATTTACAAAGTTCGAACAAAAATCACTGAAAACAGGAAAAAGGGTCAATCCCTCTACTAGAGGAATTAAACAAAACTCAAGATAATCTTGGAAGAAAATAAAGAAACATCAAAGACTAACTTTTACTACTTGACTTAACTTTGACTGTGATGTTGGATGTTGGATCATGGACAGGACACGACGAACAGCAGGAGACAAGGGGGCACACGGAATACAAACACACCACAGGTAAGGGGGGACAGGTGGAAACCACCAGGGTGTGGCTGAACAATCAGACTGGGAGGAAAACACAAGAGGGACAAGAGGGAGCAGGGCTCCAGAATAACAAAAAAAAGGAATAAAACAAGCTCTAACATCCAGGACAAGACACATTCTTCTCTATCTCTTCTTTTTCCCCTCCCTCCCCCCACCAGTTGAGGACTCACTCCCTTCATACCCAGTTAGGCCAGTTTGCCTCGGTTATAGCTCCCTTCTCTCTCCTTTTTCCTCTTTTCTTTTTATCTCCGTTTTTATCTCTCTGATGCGATGTGACCTGAAGGGAGGCCAGAGAGCAGTGGGACTAGATCGGAACAATATTTTGACACGCGTGTTCTTGAAATAAGCAGAGGGATGTTCAAATCCACAGGGAAGGACGTTGGGTAAATTTCAGTTCCGCTGCTTACCAGCTGAGCTTTGTCAACTACTTCCACCACACGCAGGACGACTTAAACTGCTGATCAAAGCCATAATTTGGACAAATAATTTTATCCAGCCCGCGAGAGCGTCTAAAGACGATCATAAACTTCCAACTAGAAGGTTTCTCAGGACGTTTCAGTACGACTGACATCAAAAAGTGGAATAACTGAGGTGAAGAGCAGTTTATGTCAAAAAAAATCAAGATTTTAGGCTACAAGAAATAGTTGTGAATTTGTGTCAAAACCCATGATTTTTGAACTCTTTCAAGCGTCTTTCTTTTTTTTGCAAAAAAATAAAGAAAATTACTGATTTCAGGAGAAATAGTCGATATTTTAAAAATTCAATTCATAAGGATGCTGTATGTTAAAATTTTCAATATTTTCTATAATAGTAATAATAATTTTCAAAATATCAAAAAAAAATCTGATTTTTACAAGAAAAATTTGTTTTTATTACATTTTACATCAAAATATGCTTCTTCTTGAAAAATGAAAAAATTACACAAGAAAAAAAAGATTTTGGTCGAAAAGCCTCAAAAAGTTGTAAAACAGCCCTATTAGTTGATTTTAGTTTTGGACTAAACTTTTATTTATTTATTAATTAATTTATTTTTGTGATCAAATCAAAGAAATGAGAAAATAAAGAATAAGCGGCCCTTTCACGGTAACCATGGCGATGACGTGGTCCAGGATAAAAATCTATAGAAGCATAAGTGCGAGGTGACACAGCTGCCCAACACGCTCTGTGTACAAGACAGTCCATGTTACACTGGAAACATTCATGCCTGCAGTTTTGGATGAAGCGGCTGAAACACAGTGTGGTGAAACTTTTGAACACCTACTGCCATCCTCTGAGCCAACACAGCATTCCTCTGAAACAGGGATATCAGCAGAGAAAAAGAAAGTACACTTCTCCCCCTTTATTTCCATCCAGAACCCTCAGTCTTGGCTACCGCGCCGTCGACTTAACACCTAAATATAGACACTAATGCCAACAGTCGTGGATTTTGGAGGGCTAGCCGGCCTCGTAGCGCCGCCGCCAGCTCCTGAATATGCATGGTGCCAAGCAGGGAGGAGAGAGCGCCAAGCGGGACACAGAGGATTTGATGTTCAATAAAAGAAAAACCCTTTGACATGGAATACGAACAGGGCCCAGCCTGCATATAAAGGAACCAGGAGGGGAATTAGATGGATGGAGAATTCCTTCAGAAGTACAGACAGAGAGACAGAAAAGAGAGTTATGGAAAAAAAAGGAAAGAAGATATTTGAGGCTTTCTGAGCGTGCATTGTGTGTGTTGAAGTACACGAGCAAGTGACAGAGCAGCCAGCAGAGACGTTCCTCTGCGCCGCCTTCAAGTATAGATAATACAAACCTATGATACATCACAAGAAAGTCACTGAAAAGTCTCTCTGCAACTGCTCTTCCAACACTTTAAAGGTAGCTTTTACTTCCACCAAACTTTCTCCAAGCTGCACGTCACTCTTATGGATTACCTTTATAATCACAGAGCCACTAAACAGCCTCTTGAAATTAGGCTGAGCCTGTGGGTCAGCTTGTTACACCTGCCATTAGCAGCCAACCACTACAGCTGTGCACGGAAGCAGTTGTTCAAGGAGCACTAAGGGATGCTGGGTAATTCTCACAAAATGATCATTAACTGAGAAGCACAAAATGGACATTTCCTGAGTGTATGTGTGTGTGTGTGCGTTTGCATGTGTGCACGTGTGTGTGTGTGTAAAGTCAGGAAAAATCAGGCTTAGTATCATGCAAATGTTGCGTCAGTCAAAACCATAGATAACTTCTATTTTACAGTTGCATTGTTTATTTCAGCAAAATGCAGCTCAGTCCTGAGAACCGTCTCACTGCTTCCATAGTGCTGCTAATCATCAAGGAACCGATCGTGAGAAGATGTGCAGACCTCTGTGAAAGCTGGAGACGTGGCACTTTGCTGTTCTGGAGCATCCAAGTGGGTAATAGTGCAACGCCAAGAGAGAAAGACATAAGACAAGGCAAGTTTAGCTGATATTCTGCTTCTCCGTGTTTGGTTCTGACTCTGGGGACAGAGACCTGAGTGGTCTGGATGGTTGCTACGCTAACGGCTGTGTTACTAACCGAGTGCAGAACAATGTACACTTTTCATACTTCACATCCACCATCTTTAGCTACATAACAGAAGAGGCGGAGCCAGACGGACCCGAGTCAGCTCGAAAAAATACAAGAAAGAACACTACTGTAACAGCAACAACTGGATCAGCTACAGGTCCAGAAACTTAAAGAAGATACATTTTTGTGGTTTTACATTATAATAATTTGGGCATCAGTACGTGGACCATTGGGTATACGATTTGGAACGACACTTAACTTGCCGTACTGTCCGCACTTTCTAAGTGTGGAGAGTGTACAGCGTTTAAGTGTACTGATTGAAGTATGGATCGGAACGCAGCCCAGTGCTTCTTAAACTAACAGAAGTATTTTAAAGTCTTTTCTCTGAGATTCATTGAGCCTGTGTAAAGACCTCAGAAGTGTTGCGATCTACTTTCTCGCTCTCTCCACACTGGCAAAAGATAAAAGCATAAAAAAAGAAACTAAAAATGTTCAACATTTGCTTAAACGGAACGTCAATGTTCATAAGAATGCTGCTGAATAAGCAAACACATAAACTGAAGCTAAAACATCTCTGACATTCCTGCTGTGATTTACATAAAACCGTGTAATGCCCGGTCACAAATGCAGTCGTCCTGGGCCTGCTGGGGATGTCATGCGTGTGCTTTGGCTGGGGAGAGTTCCATATTAAGTGTGTTTTCCACTGCAATTAAGGCTTTGGCCTGATCCCTTCTGACACTGTAATTGTTATTTCAAACTCAAATTAATAAATCATGGACATCTAGTTAAGAATTAAAATAGGTCTCCACCAGCGCTGCAGCCCGGCCTAACCTCCACAGCCCAGTCTCTGCACACATGCATCGCATCTCACATGCACAAGCATTCATATTACAAGTATCCTTCCTGTGCACACACTTGCAGTATACACATATTTACAGATCCTATATGTTTCCCTTCATGCAGCAGTAAGTTCCATTATCAGTTCTGAAATGTACATTTCTGTTCCTTTTCTGTGTGTTTGTAGATGAAATCCAACTACATCCAAATGGGAGGTATGCTCACCTGACTCAAATGAGCAAATATTTACATACTGACATGACTTTTCAGTGGCACGTCAGTCGATAGGAAACAATTACATCTGAAACAGGTGCAGAACTGGAACAAAAAGGGAATTTTGGTGTGTATTTTTGTCCATATAGAAAAGTATTTACAATATAAAGGGTTTATTTTGAACTGCTTTGAAAGAAAGTACACATTAGCAGCATAAAAAGGGCATTAGGACCACATGTATGTGGTGAAAGGTGGCTAACCTGATCTAGCAGGTGTTACATGTAGGGAGGTCATTAAAAAAGCCCAATCATCACCACGATGCTCCCCCAGTCCTCTATAAAGACTCTAGTTGAGTCTAGTTCTCCTTATTCAGTCTCTGGTACACCCTGAACAGGTTGCCATTATTTTTGGCACAGAGCAGAAAATGTAAGAATATAAGAATTACTTTTAATTAGATTAATTTTAGGATTATTTCACATTTTTCTGAATGTGCAACTCAAACTTTCAATCATCTGTAGCCTTTTTTTGTAGCTCTAGTGACCAAAGACTGTATATGAAGAACTGGAAAAACTCACTGTGACGTCATCGGGTTCTACAGAGTGCTTCTGAAGCCTTGTTTCCTCGCCATGTTAAAAAAACAAAAAACACACACATCTAACTTTGTTCAATTTCAGCTAGCGATTTTAGCTTGGCACTGCCAGAGCTGAAATGAGCGCTAGTAGAGCTGAAATGAGCGCTAGCAGAGCTCTTCTGGGACCTGATGGTAATGATGGCTAACTATTCTAAGACTAAGCAGCTGATTGGATGACACTTGCCAATGAAATGACAACAGCATACATTTGTACCTTGATATGAAATTGATCCGATGGCTCGCTGGTTGTAAATGAATGAATGCCAAAACCCAGAGGCTCCAACAGATGGTGATGATTTCAAGCGAGGATAAACTTTTCACATTTCTCCTTTGATTTATTCCAACTTTATTAGATATTAGATAGAGTTCTCTTGGCGTTCCCAAAAACCAAGAACTTGCATATGAGCCATTTTACTGTGGAGCAATTCTTCTTTTACTCTGGGTATGTCGTTTTTTGGGTGCTTTTCTCCCTGAAAATACAGTTAGCACTTAAAAGGTTCGGTCTAACATGTTTTTATGTTCCTCATCCATATCTTCTTCCACTCTTCCCAGTCTATTTCCATCTCAGTTTTTCTTTTAATTCCTTCCGGTCCTCCATCTCTTCCTCCATTCTTTGTACATGAGGAGGAGCGGGAGCCTTATGGCCAAATACAAAATTTATGCTGAATAATGCGGGCGGTGGCCATATTTTATGCTGTCTTCTCTGTGCTGCCCGACCAAAATAAAAATCAAACACACACGTGCACACACGTGCACACATGGTCTCGTGTGGTTGACACAGAGCACTTTAGCTATCACTGTGGATTAGCCTGAGACCTGTAATGCACCTTTAAGAGACCTTTTAAGCCACAAGCCTCACTATACGCACGCACGCAAGTACATGTGGACGAACTGGAAATACACAGCAAACACGCAGGGACGATGGGTAAACTCACCAAGTACAAATGTGAAGACAAACAGAGCCATAGAGTGCCTGCACACACATACATTTTAATATAAATGCTGGCACTGACTTATACCTGCTTGGACAAGTTCAAATAAGTCATAACAAGCAAAGAAAGGTGAAAAACACAGACTAATCCATGCTCCTACCATCATGACATCTCTTTTTTTTCCACTTCGTCTTAGGCTTTCGAAGTAGGTCATTATGGGGTGTAAAGAAAGGAGGCCTGAGGGAGCAGCCGCAGGTTCTCCGACTGCACTCTGTACTTTATTCTCTTAGATTAAGTCGGATTCAGAAAAGTACGTATATTACTTAAGAAGAAGGGCATGACAGCTCAACGAAGGAACATGGTAACTGTAGCTCTGACTAGTCCGAGTTACTAAATCAGAAAGGTAATTTTGTAATTTCATGTCCAAAAGTTGTGATTTTCCAAAACATGAGAAGTTGCCATTTTAAATTTAAAAGAATCATGATTTTGCAGAAACAGAAATTAGCCATTTTACTTTTTAGTTGTGTTACTGTGACACTGTGACAATTCTATAGCTAAAATGTTGTGTTTGAGGACATTAAGTCAGAATATTTAAACAAAATTTTTGATTGGAATTTCATGATTCTGCAGATGTCAGTATTTTAGGATAACAGTTTTGCAGAAAAGGAAACAACGGATTATTTTTTGGTCAAATCTTTTTTGCAGCTGAAATGTTGGATTTTATCACAATTTTGTAAATTTGTGATTTTACAATGACATGTTGTCATCGGTGGCCAAAAATGAGTTTTTCGTTACAAAGTTGCAATAATGTAAAACTTATAAAAAAAATGTAGATTTTATGTCAAAATGTTGTTTATTATAGGATAAAACTATTATATTATATTATATTATATTATATTATATTATATTATATTATATTATATTATATTATATTATATTAT
>JBAMYA010000007.1:2806580-2824080 GCA_037176975.1 Arrhamphus sclerolepis | reverse complement strand
GTACCACATATTCTTGTTCTCATCAATAATTGCTCTTCAATTGTACTTTTTTTTTTTTTTTTTTTTTTTTAACGAAAAAAAGCCCTTTTAAAAAAAAACGAAGTAAAAAGCAGATAGGAATGAAATCCTCTCAACATCTAATCATCATGTAGATTACTTCAACCATTTGAACTTATGAAGCTATGGATTGAAAGTGCCACAGTTTGGCCACAAGGGGGCGATATTTCTCTTAGAAACAGAAGGAACAGAAGTTTTCAGCGAGATGAATATGAAAGAGGATGAGGGCAACGCAAAGTGTGATGAATACAAAAGTATAATATTTAAGAATTTGTTTTCAGTTTTGATAAAAGAAATAAATTCATTAGTTTCAAAACGTATGGTGTTAAAATGAAATATTTATTTTATACTTCAGCAACTTTAGAATTTGAAGCAGCAATGAGCCATTAATTTCTTGATTGTAACAGTTCTTCTTTTAAAAGATCTTGATCACATTACATACACCGAGCGTTTGGGTATCACAGAAATATATTCTTATGATTATGATTATTATTATGCTATAGAACTGTTTGAAATCCTCAAAATGCATTTCTTAGTCTATGATGGACTCTAAAGTCAGTTTACTATCACCAAGCTATGCCATCTCTTTTTTTTTTTATTTAAATTTGTTTCAACAGAATATGCATATTTACTTCTAGGATTTGCTGGTTTTGTTGATCCTTTTGCTTTCCAGAAATGAAATTGTCCAGAAAAGCAGATACTGGCCCATGAGTAAAAGAGGTGAGCTTTGACTTTTTCATTATTTGACCTTTCCTAATGAAGCATTGGGTAGTTTTATTTTGTTGTGATGAACTTTAGGACAAAATTCAAACTTTTGTGAGTTTAAATATTGGTTGCACAAAGTTTTTTAAAGATAGACCTAGTTATAGATAAGCTAGGCTGGAGACATTTACTAAAGCAGTGAAGAAATATGTCAATACTTAATCAGCTGGGCATGAATGGGCCCTCCCCTTTATACCATGGCATGTTGATAAGTGACTGTGTAGTTATCAAGGAGTAAAAAAATGAAATTAAAAGAAAAAAACAGCACTACAATAAAATAGATTAAGTCAAATAAAATAATATGAATGTTTACACACACACACACACACACAGACAGCCGAGTTACAGTGCTGAAGCTGAAGGAAAAGCCAGTGAAAACAGGTGTGTTTTAATAAAGATTTAAAGTGATGAGCGTTCTGAGCAGATCTGATACTAAAAGGCAGAGTTCCACAGTTTGGGAGCAGGAAAAGCTCCATCAAGCGTGAGATTGACAGGTGGATCGGTGCGGCGGCCGGAGTAATGCGGTCGTTGTATCGGTCTGTCGTGGTGAAGAAGGAGCTGAGCTGAAAGGAGAAGCTCTCGATTTACTGGTCAGTCTACGTTCCTACCCTCACCTACGGTCATGAACTCTGGGTCATGACCGAAAGAACAAGATCCTGGATACAAGCGGCTGAGATGAGCTTCCTCTGCAGGGTGGCGGAGCGCTCCCTTAGAGATAGGGTGAGGAACTCTGTCAACAGGGAGGAGCTCGGAGTTGAGCCGCTGCTCCTCCATATCGAGAGGAGCCAGCTAAGGTGGCTCAGGCATCTGTATCAGATGCCCCCTGGACGCCTCCTTCAGGAGGTGTTCCAGGCATGTCCCACCGGGAGGAGACCCAGAGGAAGACCCAGGACACACTGGGGAGACTATGTCACTCGGCTGGTCTGGGAACGCCTTGCGATCCTCCTGGAGGAGCACGAGGAGGTGTCTGGGGAGAGGCAGTTGCCCCTGCGACCCGGTTCCGGATAAGAGGAGGAAGATGGGTGGACGGATGGATTTCAGTGTGACGCCCGTTTGATTCAGTTCTGACATCAGAAAGTGGAATAACTGAACTGGAGAGAAGCTTATGTCAGAAAGTCAGGGATTAACAAATGTTTGTAAAAGATTTTATTAGAAATGGTTGTGAATTTTTGTCAAAACCCATGATTTTTGTGAAAAGAAGTTTCTTTTTTTATATAAAGAAAATTACTGATTTTAGGAGAAAGAGTCATGATTTAATAAACATTTGAAAAAGATTTTGGAGCAGAAAGTCACAGGGTTTCTATTTTGTGGTTTTTTTAAAAAGTGTGATTTTTAGGACAAAGAGCTGAAATGTTCATATTTTCAATTTTTAGGTTGTAATTTTTATTTAAAAAGTCAGAATTTTTTGACATTTTTGAATATGTGATAAAAGTCTTTTTTCATTAATTATTATTAATTATTAATTTACATTTGTATAAAACTCAGTTTTATGATGAAACCAAATTTTGTGAAATTTGAGATTCTAAGACAACAATGTATGATTTGGAGACAAAAAGTTTAAATAAAAAAACATTCAATTTTATAGCAAAATTAGCTTTATTTTTGATTTTACAAGAATTAGAATGTGATCAAAATACAAAAGTCTCAATTGTATGATAATGGTAATGATTTTGGTAAAATTTTAGATTTTATGACAAAAATTCCCCCTTTTTGATTAAAAAGGTGTGATGTTGAGAAATTCATCATTTTACAACAGAATTTTCTTTTTTATGATTAAGCCTGAAAAAACTCTGACAATATTGTGAGATTTTTTTTTCTTTCTTTCCAACCAAGTCCAAGAACTAGCTGGAAATCTGACAGTATACCTGGTTTAGAAATTTAAGAATAACCGTCCCTATAACCGTAACCATGGCGATGATGTGGCCCAGAATGAAATAGAGTTTGATAGTCCTGATCTGCGCAGTCATCAACCTAACCAAAGTAAACTCTAATAAACTTTCCTCCAGCTCTGATATACCTGTTCTTCTTTCTTTTTTATCTTCTGTCCTCCAGCCACAGTAAATAATTCATTTTTCATTAAAAACTCATTACCACTAAAAACCCTGCGTTTATATTATCACAGAGCACGAGAGGAAAGAAGGGGGAGGTGGGCTGGGGGGGGTGAGTGAGAGAGAAATAATGGAGTTGAAATATGAGGCAAAGCCATAAATAGATTGTGTGCTCTAATGTGATTGTCATCCTGCGGTTGCTCTTTGTCTGCAGAGAATGCAGAGTGATGAGTCCAATGAGAGAGAGATCAATGAAAGACAGAGAGAGGGGAGAGAGGGAGGCTGCTGAGGGACGAGTGAAGACAGACGGAGTGATGAAAAAGCGAGAGAGGCACCTCATGCTGAGCAAGTGAGAGCTTATGTATCACACGGTTTTCATATGCAGATCAGTCTGTTATTATTCACCGTTCAGAGGCTTTGGTGTGTGTTTATTTATGTGAGAGTACAGTAGAGGAATCAAACCTCCGTCACGTAGGACGACTGCAACCGATCAGCGTCTGTGAAGTCTGTTTTCGCTCAGACAGCTGAAGTCCAGGCTTCTTTAGATACTGGGTCATAAACACGTTAGTTATTGGTTTTATCTCCATGCAGCTACAGTCCTGTAGGAAGCAACTTAACTATCTCTTCTGCACTTGCTTGTTTTGTCTAAAACCAATAAAAATGATTATCCTTGGCCTAATAGGTAAATACAGCAACAGCATAATAATCATGCCATTATTTATTTAACAATGCCAAGAGGGATAAACATAAGTCATGGCCACAGAGAAACAATTGATGGTGCAAATCAATGTGGGAAAGGGCTAGAAAGTAAAACTTTTCCACGCGATCTGCAAGTTAGAAACATTTGAGACGGTCGACATCCTTCTCAGAAAGTTTACCTCAACGTCGGGCCTTTAAACGTCAGCCACGTCTCAAAACCTGCAAGCCTCACAGTGAGCAAATGAGTTCCTTAGTAAGGCTGCCAGGAGAAAGACTCAAAAGATGATGGAAGCATATGGCGTTAATTCAGAGCCTGATGTGCTGCAAATCAAAACCCAAAATCTGGAACCAAGAGATCAAAACCTCTAAACCGACTTCAGTCATCTTCTTTGGTTCACTTGTCTTTTCTTCTATCAGTTCAAAAACCATCTCCGTTTTCAAATCATCTTTCTCAGCTGCGCTTTTCCTTTTCTTGGTTGCACTTTTGAAATGAGTGTCAAATCAGCGCCACGTCAGTCACGAGCAGAGGAGGCGGGACATAGCTGAGATCTAGCAGCTCATTGGCTGCTGATTTGGAGGAGTCGTCTCAGAGTGTGATGACGTGATGACGCTGTGTTTAGATAAAAAAGTTATTTCTGCCACGATTCAACGTGCGTTCAGTCACACGGACGAACATGCTGTTAATTAATTATCTGCTGATTTCACGTCGTGCAGTGTGACTTGAATTAATCTTATGAGACTAAAACTTGGACAGTGTGAAAACGGCATACGAGGGAAGAAACTTTGTCCAGGACCTGGATCATGAGGGGTCCGAGGGTCCGACTGCAGGTCCTGCAGAGACATCCAGTAGACAGGTGCAGGTAAACGCTGGGATGCTCAGAGGAAGCTGAATCATGACGGAACGTTTTGTGTCCTTTTTTGTTAAATACAATGTGAAGAAATAAAAAAACAGAGCACAAACACTTAACTGTCTGAGCTTGTATTTGCCTCCACCCCATTATGATCAGATGGTTTTCATCATATTTAAATTAATAAAAGACCTGTCACAAGCTTCTGCTCGTCTGTGTGTATTGTGATTATCAGTTTAATATAAATCTTAACAATAAATCTGACCAAAAGATCCAAACGTAGAATGTTGTCTCTGCATCCAAACCGTGGCAGATGCCCTTCTGAGTCGTTTTTGTTTGTCCAAAAACTGTTACAGACACATCAGTGTTCGTCAGATGAGCTTCTGGTGCTTCTTTAATCCTGCTGCCCCCCCCATCTCCACTGCAGGGCACCAGATGTGGACGACTCCACCTCTGAAGGCAGCTTCAAGCGCAGCTTTGTCATTTCTTTTATCACTTTAATTGCTGATCAGCGCTCTAGTCAGGGACGTCCAATCTTCCCGCATGTGTCCTGACTGAACGGTTTCACTTGTGTTTGTGCCTTTATTTTTTTCCCCCTTTTTCTCCCAGAAATGACTTTTGTGCAGCAAAATGCTCAGACAATAAGAGCGCCGTGTCAACATTAAGCAGTGCGTACTTTAAACAGCAGGATTTCTGTATTTGAGGTCTCCTGACCAAATTTGTTCATACATCACAGCATTTGAGAGCACACATCGGCTTCATTTGCTCGTTTCTGTTTATTGAGACGTTTCATCCACTCATGTTTGTGAGTGTGTGTGTGTGATTGAGGATGCCGATGTTTGGCATTCGCCTCGCCTTGCGGCCGGTCAATAAGGCAGCGTGATTATTCAGATGGGCCTCAGGTTTAACTCTCACTCCTCATTGACTTGATGAAGGTTTTAGTCCTGTTAAGAAGCTGACACACTTCATTACAGAGAACATTCCTCTATTGATTAAACCATTCCAAGGTCTGGCCTTTCTTTCCCAGGAAGGATCTCCTTAATAACAACTATCACTTGTTCCAACACAAACACTCCTGTACGAGCACACGACTATGAACACATTATGTTTAAAAATAAAATATGAATGTGCAATAAAATGCACAGCTCTGACTATCTTTTTTGGGATTTAGGTGCAACATCCAGTTTTTTATCATTGAAGTGAACCAGGAGGTGCAGTTCCATGAATGACCACTAGGGGCCGACTGAAGAGTGAGTCAGTCTCCAAGTTCATGGGTGAGGAAAGTTTATTGTACAGCACGTTTCACACACAAAGGTGCTTTACAGAAACAATTAGATGAATGTAAGAATGCAAATAAAATGGATGATAAACTCACCAGAATGCCAGAATACCAGAATAGTTTTTTGGTGACAATTGAGATTTTGTGACCAAAAAAAAGTGACATTGCTGAATTTGCCTCTTTGAAGTGAAATTTTTTATTTTTTTTTTAAATTAAATCTTTATTTAGTTAAGGTTCTAGATGATTCGATGGTTTGCTCCTGTCTCATTTTTACCACGACTGCAAATCTTTTGTCTGAGACGGCAGAAATCGTACAGTGTGAACCCGTGATTAAGGATTGTGGTGGATGAGGTCCACCTCATTTACAAATGGTAAGAAACATCTGGTAAACTTGCTCTAATGATAAAGTCTCTCTCCTCAACACTTTCCTGTCGAATTTTGCCTGAATATGTCACCTCATTCTTTGCTCTGATTGGTTGTAGCGCTGACCAACCACGTGCAGAGACAGTTTGAGAAGCTTCAGTTGGTCCCACCTCCTGGATGAGGAGGTGCTGTGGTTCGTTTTCAGACCCTACATCTGTCCAGATGTGGCTCTATGAGACCTTGGCATAAACACGCAAACAACTGTTAGTTACTAAGAAAAAAAAACACTTCTTTCACAGAAAGCTAGCAGTTGTTATGTTGCTAAATCTAATCATCTGTCAGAAGAATCACCTGGACAAGTAATAATAATAATTATTATAAAAATAATAATAATAATTGACACTGATGTTGATATTTTTTGGTCTTAATTCCTGTAATTAGATTTCATCACATCAAAAGAAGCACCTGAACACGAGCTAAAACTCCGCCGTCGGTGTTTAAAAGCTGAAACCAACCACCTGTTTAACAAGGTAGAGGACAAACTTTAATAGGATAATACTTTACAGAAGCATAAATACACAGACACACGCTCAAGAAAGAAGCAGCACAAATGTGCCGAAGGCTACATGAAATCATGCTAGAAATGGAGACGGGATGTCAACAAACATAGCTGGGTAAACAGGGCTAAAAAGCATTAAAAAATACATGAATAACATGTCATTCTTGCTGTATGGAAAACTTTATCTGACTCTGTAAATGCTCATTATCTGCTGCAAGCATGCGCTCCTGCATTCAGAGTGGAGGAATGAAAAAAAGAAAAAGCTAATTTCTTCACCGGATAAACATTCACATGGGCATGTAAACCTTTGAATGTCTCCCTTTTTTGTCTCTTTCTTTCTTTGTCAGCAGCTTCTGAAACAAAATGAAAAGTTTTATTGGCATGGTCAAAGTATTTTGTTGCTGATACAGCCTCCGTGAAATCAATAGCCATTTAGTGAATTATGTGTTCGTGCCAAATTTGATGAGACTTAAATTAGATACATCCACCAGCGTCCATGCCGCGGAGCTCGTCTTCTCTGGTCAGATGCCAGCTAATAATTACTAAATAAAATTGTATAATACACTATGCAAATATGCTTTCTATTCAGATGCAGTCGCTAAGTTGCATGAATGTAGCTGTCTGTTGAAGGCAGATACTGAGTGGGTTTGATTGATTCATGTCTTGGTCAAAGTAATTAAGCACCTTTTGTAGCTGATTAGTACGGACTTAAACGCTGCATGCTGAATGAAAATTACTTAAATCTACACAAGATTTACTTTTTCCTCCTCTGGTTTCTTTTGAGAGGATGTTGGGATGTTCCAGTAGTTGGTGCCTTCACATACGTACCACATACCATTCATCCTCACATAAAAGGTTACAGTAGGAACTGTTATACTCAGCATTAAGCCCACTTCCTTAAAAGTAGTGCTTTTATCCGCAGATGCATTCCGCTGGGTTCTACCTTTCAGTGCCTTTGTCGGTGCAGTTTATAAATATCAAAAGGATTGCACTTTAGAAATCCTCTGAAATGCTTTTAATGAGGGTTCAATAAATGAGCAGGTGAACACGCTGGAAAGTTTACATCATAAACATTCTCTGGCAGCTGGAAGTGGGGTAGATGAAAAAACAAGGAGTTTGGAAAGCAAGCTGCTGGTGGTGAGTACGTCTTCCCTCGCCGCTCGTGGCTTTTCCATCGTACAACGTCACCCAACTGGCCTCCAAACCACAAAATACAACCGAGAGGGAAGCATGAGTTGCTACCTGAAAACAGAATAAAGGTGAGTAAAATGCTTTGAGGGATCTTCTTCCTCACAGAGCCAGTCCATCACGTGCTCACTTATTGGCTGTCGCTTGTATGGGGATTCCCCCGACAGCTCCAGACATTGATCCTGCCAGATATCTGTGTGACTGGATCTTTGAGCTGTTCACACATGATGATCGAGTCTCACTGACTAATCCTGACCAGACTGTGAGCTGTCTGTGACTAGAGAGCTTTTCTCTTCATGAACGACATCGTCAGGCAGTATAACGTCTCTCTTTCTCTTTCATGTCTGAAGGTAAACTGAATGCTAGACTGATTTATATCACCTCTACTGGGACAAAGAGGTATTACAAGGCTCCTTGGTTTGTCCCAACTTCCATCAACGCAGTGATTTTGTTGCTTTGTTATCTATTTATATATTAGCCTATATATTGGCTGCAATCCAATTATCATCACTATGTATTCCTTTGTACTGAATTGATTCTCCTTAAAAGACTATTGATAATTTTACTAATGAATTGAGAGGGACATTTTAGATACAGATAAACCAAAAAAAAATATGGTTGAAAATTTGCAAATGTAAAAAAATAAATGTTTTTATGTACACCAAAGCAGTAAACTAAAGAAGTAGCTGTTATTCATCCAGTATTTAGTATTTGTGTGTTTGAGTGTCACCTCAACAACATGTTATGTCGCCTACGGTTTTTTGTACAGGGCAACAAACTTTTATTTTTCTTTTTAAACCTGATTCATTCAGATTCACCAAGTGATGGACGGGTGAGTGGATGGAATGGCGTTGACCAGTATTGGCCAGATATTAGCAGCTGAAATGTCAGAAAAAGATATTATTGCAGATAGTAACCCTCGGGAGGACTGTTCAGTGTTCTGAAACCATCAAAGGTTAAGAGGCTAAAAATAAAGCCAGTAAAGCAAACAACTTACAGCCTCTGATATCTTTTATTGTTATTTATACCCATACATGCAGATCATTAGCGTTCAAAGGAAGAACATCTCGAATCAGGTCAGACCTTTAAAGATAATCAGATATTGGAATCAGTGTATCTTTTGAAAATGTCGATGGTTAGTGGACGGAATTGAGGACCTTCACCCTGAAGGCCTTTACAGATTGTTTCAGATGAAGCTTGAACACCTCTACCTCCTTGGAAGAGTTTTTTTTTTTAAATGTAAAAAAATGAGAAATGTGAACATTGTGAACCTTTTATCCAGAGAAGCTCCCTGCTGACTCTGGAGGATCAGGAGTTCCTCTAGTTTAACCATGAACCTTCTTACTGGGATTCAGCAGCACTAACCACCTCATCATATCTGTATCTGAGGGAAGCTGTTTCAAACCTATAAAATTGTGGCCCTGTGATGGACTGGCGACGTGTCCAGGATGCACCCCTGCCTTTTTCCCAAAGAGTGCTGGGATAGGCTCCAGCAGATCCCCGTGACCCTGTGCAGGAATAAGTGGGTATAGATAATGGATGGATGGATGGATGGAGTATCGGGGAACATTTGCCTTTACTCATCAGGAACCATCATGAAATCAAATTCAATGTCTGCTTTGACGAAGACATGACAGTCGTCTTTGGTGTCCAATCGTGAACAGACAAATGGAACTGCAAACCTTTTTTTGATCCGTCCATCAAAACAGTCAACAACAACCACAGCAGGTCCCCTTAATATGACTGAGTGGCCATTTGGCCCCATGTCATATTTTGTTCTCTGTTTTTAGTACTGAATCCAGTCATTAGTTCGCCCTGTTCTCCCATTACTCATCATTCCTCTTGTATGTGTGATTCCATTTTGAAATACGCTCCCTTAATGACCAACTCCAAACCCCACTGTGACCTGGGGTTAGAGTATCAACCTGACATTCACCAATTTTATTGCTAGGTTCCTCATTTTTGTAAAACTGTTGGCCGGCAGCTTTGTGGGAGCTCCCAATAATGCACACGCTGGCTTGATTGTGTGGGTGCCACCTCAGTGATTGCCTATTTAGTGAGTAATTATCCTTGTCTTTCTCACTCTCAGCCAACACAAGCTCTGATTGAGCTCCTCTCATTGTGGGTAATGTCTTATTTATCATAAGAGCCCAGTGTGAATGTTATAGGGAAAAAAAAAAACTGAAACAAACAAAAAAAAAAGATAGAGCAGACGCAAAGCGTAGTTGTCTGCAGCTACGGCAGATAAGGGATACAAAGCAGAGGAAAAACAGCAGGTCAATATAAGTTGGGAATGGCTTGGCATCAGGAAATGAAACTTAAAACTTTGACTTTGTCAAGTTGCTGACAAAAAGCAGGTTCGAGAAATCTTATACAAAGTAGTACAATCCTGACTTTAAGGGACCAGACTTTGGAACTGGCCCCCCACCCAGTTTACATCCAGTCTCAGCAGCTGCAGGTGGATGTTTCAGCGTTTGGTGCAGGTGGATCAAGGATTTCTTCTCTGTAAGGGGCTAACAAGGACCTCCATTTCTCACAGAGGGCCCAGGTACTTATCCAACATCTTTCCACACATTCCCACTTTATTTAATTGAAAAGAAATACATAAATAAAAAAATATAACCACTTTTTTATTTGCTTTTACTGTGAAAAAGTAGCTGCCCTCTGTTGGAGCTCATTAATTATCCCCAAAGATCTTGGGAGCCAGTCAGATCAGTCAAAGATCCTTGTAGAGCAGCTCTGAGAGGGTTAACATGATACGATATGATATGAGACGTTGCAGTCTGGATGGTAAACAGCGGTCGTTTAAATCAGCTTCAACAGTTAATAAAAGACTTGGACTTCTGGGACAGTCTCTCAGTGATTGTGGTGGATGAGGAACATCTCATTTATAAATGGTAAGAGACGTGGTAAAGTTGCTCGAATGATAAAGGAAGCTGTTCCAGAAGTAATCTGAACATGATTATGTACATTTGTAGCCTGCTAACGTTAGACAGAACAAACAGTTACATTTTTCAAAGATTGGTTGAGTGTTTGAGTACACTTGTTATTTTCAAATTCTTCTTGCAACAATCACTGGATTCCATTTCATTCATTTTCATCATATTATGCATTTCTCCATTACACTCTTCTCTACTGACTAGTTTGTGTTGCTCTGAATATGTCACCTCGTTCTTTGCTCTGATTGGTTGAAGCACTGACCAACCACGTGCAGAAGCAACAGTTGGTCCCACCTTGTGGACGAAGAGGTCCTATGGCTCGTTTTCAGACCCTAGATCTGCCCAGATGTGGCTCTGATCTATCAGACTCGGCCTGTTGTTCAACTAAACAGCAGTTTGTGTACCAGGTACCAGCGTTTAAAAAGTGGCAGCTGCACAGAGTTTTCTTTAATGGTTTGGACTTGAACGCTCTGGACTCAACACTGGACTCGGACTCCAACAGTGAATGAGACGGAAGTAGTGACGAGCGTCAATGACAGCTGCTGCCCCCAACTGGTCAAGAAATGAACTACATGAATTTGCCTTACTCCTGATTTAGACGTGATTCCTGCTTTGTTTGTTTGTTTGTATGATTGTTAGCAGCTTTAATGTTCATACGTACCTGTTGCACCAAGTGTTACTGACTTATCTTCAATCGGGGCGTGCACGTGTGACACTACTACCCCCTCCTCCTTCAGTCTGGAGAGGTCAGGCCTACACAAGGTGCCTTTAAATCAGAACTTTCTGTACTAAAACTTGATTCAGTTTCGCTGAGGGTCTGGTGTTCTCCTTTTCCTGACACAGTTAAGCACGTCTGATAGGGCCTCAGCTCAGGAGCTAATCTGTTTCTTTGTGTTTATTAGTAAATCAAAGGTCTAATCAGCTCTGAAGCTGCTGAGGAGAGAAGAGGAGGAGAAGAGGAGGTATGGACTATTTTTCAATCTAATGGCCAATTAAGATCAGACTAAACGAGGAGGCAGGAGAGCATCATCATGCGCAGACCTCATTGAGACTCTGATAAAATGTCAAAATACCACTTCTCTCAGGCGTGCGTGCGCGGGAACACAATCTCATTTAGTCCCTGGACTACCTCCTCGGCATCTTTCATTCAATTAGTTTCCGTTTTCCATCCCTTCCTTCTTGCTTCTTTTTTCTAATTTTTTTTGTGTTTGATAAAAATACACAAACATTCACACAGTCTTGAGTGGAAAGAGCATGAAAAAAAACAAAAAACAAAATCCCCCCCACTCTCTGCTCCTTTTTTCTTTTCTTTTTTTTTTTTTTCTTTTGGCTACTCATTCCTCTGCTGCCGTTCCTGGACTCCCACACACTGGCTTCCCTATCATCTCTCTTTCTTTCTTTTCTTTTTTTACTGAGAAGGGCAAAGACAGGGAGAGGAGGAGAAAAAAATGGAGCTATAGATTTGAGCTGCATACTGTATCAATTTTGCCCAGTCTAAATGACCTAAATAAGGAATTCAATACTGTGGGGTCTGAATAGGAGAGCTTAGTCCACATATTTATTGAATCCAGCCTTTTTGTCCAGTGCCAGCACACTCTGTGGTTTTAGACTTCCCTCCAGTGATCCGATGTGGAATGGAAATCCAATCTCCCTCCCTCCCTCTCTCTTCATCTCACTTTCTTCTTCTTTTTTTTTTTGTTTTTCTTCCACAGAGCTCATGTTTATTGCGGAGATGAAGGGATGATGGTGAGAGGAGATTATAAAAAAAAGGTGATGCCACAAGTGCAAGTCTGTACCAGACCAGTATACATAACCCTGCTGTTCTCCATGCGCTAATTTGACATTGGCTCACATTGATTTTTCTGGAACTTGCTAGCATCTCTGCTATTCATCTTGAACTTTGCCAAACAGAAAAGCTGAGAACGAGCGCATCGAAGCAGGAGACGTGAGGACACGCGTGTTAGTGCTGCGGATGATGTTTCAGTAAGAATACGCAACACACGTCCAGTATGTGGCGCCGTTTCCAGAAGACGTCAGGACTGTTATTCCAGCAACAAGCCTTTGATCACAAACATTAAATGAAGATGTGTGGAGCACTGGTCACATTAGAAATCCCGAACAGAACAATCTGGTCTAAGAAGCAGGAGCGGAGCAATCTTTTAACGTTACAATCATCATCATCATCGTTCAAATAAGCTGCTTCAGTTGCCTGAAACAAAGACTGAGTTTAAAGCAACACAGCACAAACTGACGCACAACCTGAATTCAGAGATGAACCTTTACTTTTTAAGCAGTTCTGACATCACAGCCCAGCGAGGACCTTAATAAATCCCATCATCATACGATTAGGTAACATTTCCAGTTCTCCCCGAATACTGCACACTAGGTGTAGCTTGGTGGCTTCTGTGATGTCACAGTACCCTGATAAAGTCTGATTTATGCTTTTTATTCATCACTGTTTGCGTTGCTCTGTGATTCCACCACCAACCACTAGGTGGCAGTGTGGGTTCTTTCTAGCTAACAGTGCTGAATTCCCCTTTTGTTTACTTCCTGTATGTAGCTCAGACACAGCAACGGCATAAATAAAGAATATTTTACGTGAGTTGGAGCTGTTGAATGCTGAACACCAGACATTACAGCAAACGTTCTACGTGACACACATTTACAGTAGGAGAGAGGTGCCTGCCAGGCTAGCTAAAGCCCACGCCGTAGCATTTACAGCTGCACCGTAGCTTCGACACAGAAGCACAAAACTGCCTTAAAGAGTCACTGAATGACAGATTTTCAAACTGATGTGGCCACAAACAAAACTATAATTATGTTATGTTGGTATTTTGAACTGGTAGCCACTGCAACCACATAGACACTCGTTTGTTTGTTTTATAATTCACGGCAGAAAAGGATCATCCTCTTTTTGCCTTCTGTTTGCTAACATGGCCTCCAATCTCAGCCCCCTACGTCTGTCTGCAAAGTGACTGTATCACATTTATGTCCATGCAAATGCGATAAAGTATCACACTGGAATCATCTTTTGAATTTTAATTTTGTGAAACACGGTCAAGGAAACACGAGCGCTCACACGCAGAAGAGCAGGCCTCCTCCATCAAAGCCTCCAGGCGTTGCACGAGCTGTTAACATTTTGTAAAGAGTTTAGAAACTCGGAGAAAAACACGTTTTAGGTTTCTAATTTGTGCTTGCACCAGAACGCGTTCATGAGTCCGTGCTGCTGGTTTTAAAGCTGGTTTCTCAAAGCGTCCAGAGATGACGGAAAAACAGTAATCTCATCTCCCTGTTGTGGACAAATCAGCAAAAATGGAGGAAGAGACGAGAAACAAAGTACCCACGCACAACGCTCAAGGTTAGCTCCTGATGGAGGTGACGGAGGGGTCATTTCTCGTCGTCCTTTTCTTTATTTTTGTGTGTCTGTGTGTGTGTGTGGTTGTGACCTTTATCAGATGCAGCCAAACCGCTAAACACACTCCCTCTGTGCCTGTCATTTACAGGTTGCCTATTGACATCTTACAGTCTAAGCTTGGGGGGATTGATGTGCACATGTGGGGTCTGCATCGAGATGCATGCACCTTCCCCCTGAAGCTCAGAGACAAAGAAGAAATCTGTTGATGTGTATAATACATAGTTCACATGTGGCAGCCATTTCTGCCAAATGCTAAAATATGGCTGAACCACAGGAAAACATCTTCCAAGTGTCCACATCTGCTTTGGTTTTTGTTTTTTGTTGTTTTTTTGTGGGGGAGGGAGCCCATTTCAAATCAATATCTGCATTTACCTCATCAAAGCGTGCTCAGGACCATCTACTGGCAAGCAGGCGGACAGCTGATCCCTGCAGGCTGCTGCATCTCCCAGCGTTGTCAGGAGAACAATGAAGCTGCTGCGACATCCTCAGGCTCTCCCAGATCTCGCCTTTTAACACGGGTTAACACGCAAAAACGTCCCTCCTTTTCTCCTGGTCAACATCTCCTGCTCCCCAGCATCACCTCTGCCTTGAAGTCATCCAGAAATGTACGCCCACGTAAGGCGGATCGCTGGAATAGCTCCGGGGGGGTAATTTTGCCAAGGAACCCACGCATAAGCTCCTTATCACAACACATTAGGACGAGTGATTGGAATGGGAGCGCCGCTGTCAGCTGTCCGGCTCTGTTTGGAAAAGACGAGTCGCGGCTGTGACAGGTCACTGAGCAACACTAGCCAAGGGCCTCGGAGGGTCAGCGGAGACACACCATGCCTCGATGTCCCCTCAGATCCAACACAATTATAAATCTGCTCTCTTCCCCCATCGCAATCATTTTCTACATTAAAATGTGAAGGATTCAGTCTGCGCTAAGCTGCACAGATTGTGGGATGTGCTGGTTTTGGGGCGACCCTGAATGCCTACTGTCACACATTTGCATCCGACTCCCTCCGTTCCGTATATCAGTATATACAGATACAGATATTTGACGATTTCTCAGTTTGTGGCAAATTTGCTACATTAGGATGTGAATAAATAACATGTGAACCATGCTAATTATCTATCAAATTAATGCTCTCAGCTTAATTTAGCTTCTACTTGAAAGCAAAAACACGAATAATATATATATTTTAAAATAATTGGAAATAAATTGAGGCATCAAAGGGACAAAAGTTGAGCACACTGATTGTAGAGCGTCAGATACAAGCTCAGACAAACATGTTCTATTATTTATTTAATGAAAATAAAGCCCTGTGTTCAACAATAAGGTTGTTTTCACGTTTTTCAGTGATTTGATGAGGAACGGTCCAAAGGCATCAAAACTTAGAATCCCAATCAGAGATGATTATTAAGTAAAAATGTCTCAATTTCATTACAAAATTAGCTTTTTTCCAAAAAAAAGGTCGGCTGTGATTTTACAAGAAAAAAGGTGATTTCAGTACAAAAGTCTCAATTTCATAATAAAAGTTTTTCGTGTGTGTGAAATTTTGGATTTTATGACTAAAATTGTGATATTAATTGTGAAAAATGTGATATTGTAAAATTTGGCAATTTACATTCTTTATGTAAAAAGTCAGTTTTCTGAAGTTTACGATTATTCGAGAAAAGAAAAGAAGAAATGCTTTTTGAAATTTAAGATTTTAATGACAAAAGTTTTTTTGTGGGAAATCTGACAACATGGCTGGTTCAGTTCAATTTTATTTATATAGTGTCTATTCACAACAAAGTTGTCTCTAGGTGCTTCACAGAGACCCAGATCATGACCCCCGAGCACATGGCAAAGCCTAACAGTGGCAAGAAAAATCCTGGACCAGGACCTGGATCATGGTGGGGGGGCTCCTTCTGACAGCCAGCCTGGTTGAAGCTCAGCCGCCCCTTTAACAGTAACCATGGTGATGATGTGGCCCTGGATGAACCAGTTTGACACCCCTGCTCTTGAATACTCTGCTTCACAGAAGAGTTCTGGTCTGTTCTGGGGCTCCGGGGGCCTGCAATGGAAAAAGAAAACAACTCCAAATCAGCGCCTGCTGCTTGACACACTTGACGGTGTTTATGAGGTGTTTCTGGGCGCTGAGGCCAAGCAGCTCCAGCTTGGACTGTCCACTCAGGACATTGTTCCAAAAGTCTTGCGGTTTGTCCAGCTGCAGTTTGGAAACCTCAATCGATCTTCCACATTCTCTCGAGACAGAAGAGTCTTTCCACTGGTAACCCTTCCAAACAAACTGGACTGGTTCAGTCATGGATGATGGGGATGATGGTTAGCAGCGGCCTTTATTACCACCTCTGTGAAACTCCAGCTCACTGAGACACCTGATGCCACTGATGCTAAACTTGGACGAATGAAGGCCTGACGTGGAAAAGAAGCCAAACGTCAAAGTCAAATGATGAACGGACTATTAATCAGAGAGTCTGAGAATCTTACAGCACAGAGAGGTTGAAGATCTTTCATTAGGTGCTCCAGAAGTACCTTCAGAAGGGCAAAATATATGTTTCTGAATGATCATCAGGAACTTATGATTACATGCAAAGACGCATGAACAGACACATATGACAAAAGAAGAAGACGGTGGAGGTAGAGTTGTTCCAGCGTTGGAACGGGGTACCTCATCCTGGGCCACATCATCACCATGGTTACCGTTAAAGGGCCGGTTGCTCTTCACTTTCTCAGTGAGCTCGATCATCAGATTTCCCTCATTTCTGGACTCACTTGTAAAATAATAATAGTAAATAAAAAGTGATTTTTTTTTTTCCATAAATTCTCAAGTTTGAAAAGAATGTTAAAGCAAACAAAAAAGAAATTTTGTTGGAAAATTGAAAATTTTGTTGTTTTCTTTCTACAACCAAGACTTTTTTTTATCGTAAAATCACGAATGTCACAAAATTGTGACTTTTATTTATTTATGTCATTGGGGTGAATATCAACTTCTTTCAGCATTTTGACATAAAGTTACAACTGTTACAGTTGTCTTAAAGTAATAATTTTTGTTATATGACAAAATGTCCATTTTTGTAAAATGGACACGTTTTGACAAAAGAGATTTAAAATATATTATATATTATATTATGTAAATAATTTTAATGTAAATAAAATGTTTCCTAAATCCTGACTTTGTGACATCGTCCAGCTGCTCTACACCTCAGCTCTTCCTCTTTCTGATGTCAGAACTGAATCAAATGTTCTTGTTAGACGTTTATTATGGTCATTGCATGCTACATACATATATATATATATATATATATATATATATGTGTATGTGTGTATGTATATGTGTGCACATACATATATATA
>JBAMYA010000007.1:2776663-2803032 GCA_037176975.1 Arrhamphus sclerolepis | reverse complement strand
TTTATTTATTTGAAAGGTCCTTATGTCTCACCAGTGCTAGCATAATTAACACTGGTTTTTACTGCTGATGCTAAAGTGGATCTGTGATTACAGTTTGATATGGAGGAAATTTAAAAGTCTGAGAGCAGCCATGATGCAGCGTAGCTTCAATTCCCCACCTCACCATCTGCGTTGCCAGTTTCCCCGTCTCAAAATCGGCGTCCCCACGGGTCAGAGTTTGTGTGACAGATCGCACATTCTCATGTCAAGTTTGTTTTTTCATAGATCGCAACCTTTGCATGGAAAGCGGCGTACGCAAGTTTCAGGAACTGTTTTGTACATACGCAGCAGTTGTAAATGAGTCCCCAGATTTCTGCAGGGGGAGACCACACACACACACACACACACACACAGTGCAACATGCAAGTTTCATTTATTCTAGGTTAACACAGAGTATATATAGCAAACAGTTTCACAGGAAAGCAGTTTCACCACCTCGAAGCACCTCGGGGTGGTCCCAAGGGTTGGCTTTCACAGCTTATAGTTCATCTGCTCACTACAATACACACAAATGAACCCACCATGCAAGAGCAGCGACGCCCAGGAACAAAGTTCATCTCTGACAACAGATTATCTGAATACAAATCACGCTGTGAGGACGTCTCTCCGTCCTGGAAGTTAGAAACCATTTAAAGTTTCCTCACATGTAGGCCTGCCCCGTTCTTGTCAGTGATGTGACCCACATTTGCTCAGAATGGGTCAGTTGGACCCGTCTCTTTCCTCATACAGAGTGGTGGTATTCTGAGCCGGGCAGCTTCTGGCTTCCACTTCATGGTTTTGGCTGTGTCTCATGCACATGCTCACACACACACACACACACACACACACACATGCACAGCCTCTCCTCTCCCATGCTCTAAGATCCTGCTCATCAGCCTTTATTGTCCCAATCAAAGCCTTGCCTCCCTGACTGCCTTTAATATTCAAAACTGCAAGATGGTACATGAACCATTTGTCTCAGTCTACATAACCCGCTAAAGGAGGACGTGTGTGTGTGTGTGTGTGTGTGTGTGTGTGTGTTGCATGTGTGTGCATGAGCACGCCTGCTTCCACACAAAGCGGAGCTGGATAGCAGCGAGTTGCCCCTGACACCAAACTTAATTCTCTGAGGCGAGGCTGGGGATAAATATTTCAAGGTCATTCTGTTTGCTCTCTGTTGTCTTGTTCCGGGAGCACTGACTATAATAGGAATATATGCATGCCTAACTAGGGGCTTTAGAACAAAATTACACCGCCTGCTGCTCACTCTCTGCCTATAGGCGCAGTCCAAGAGATGAAAGATGACTGACAGAGACGCTGCAAGTGGACATATAGGACCATGTGTCTCTATTCGTACAGACGGGGGAACGAGGTGCTTCTTTAATCTGTTCTAATACTGCTTTAATGAGGCTTCTGTTGTGAAGAGGCGTGCTCGGTTTCGGGGGTGTAATTAAACGGGAACTTCGGCAGACTTCTATGCAAACTTAGTCATCCATCACATCTTGTAGGTAAAATGAGCAAATGTGTCTCTCAGAGATGTTCTTATGCAACAAAAGCATTTTCTGAATTGCCTTTAAGCTGGTCACACATTAGAGCATTTTGTTGAGCGCAAGGCCACGATTACATTCTTGCGTTTAAGAGACGTAAACGAACCATCACTTGATGGCACTCGCTTTTTTTTTCTTGCTACAGTTTATTAGTCGAGAGCAAAGATGTCCAAGAACAGAAAGGTTTACTCGGGGATGCAAAAGCAAGAGACAGAGGGGCATCAGTGGCTGACAAAAGTCTTTTCAGTTCCAAACCGAAAATACTCCCGAAAAAATAAATAAATGAAGAAATAAACATTCAAAACAATGAAGAGAAATGACGACCAGAGAAGAAAGCATAGTCCAACGAAGATGAACCAGCAAGAGAGGAACGAAAGACTAAATATAGACATAAAATGACAAACACTGAAGACTGGAACTAGACCCAAGTTTAAAAAAATCACAATTAAGGTTGAAATTTAAAAAGGACTAAGCAACTCAGATAAATCAAAACTGAGACCATGACACAATCAAGACAATTTATGCAGAGAGGAAAGGATTAAAAATATTAGTGGGGTCAGATGGATCTATAACTGGAACCATAACCTGGCCGTCCTCTTCACAGTGACGGGTCAGGAGGGATTCACTGACTGAGCACACTGGCCCTCCACACCACCTGGTGGCAGCAGCACACCACTAACCGCCAATAAATAAAAGAAGGTGGGGGGTGAAGAGAAATAAAGACCTGGGGCTGAAGTTACAAAAGAGTTACAGAAGCCATTTTCCGTGTTCACAATGGGCTTTACTAAAGGTGAAATGAAAACTTCAAGTCAAATACGCCGAGTATTTGTATCCTCCACAGGTGAAATTCAACCAGCACCAGATATTTGGTGAATTAAAGTCTAAAGTCTGAGAGCCAAAGTCCTGAGTCTGAGAGGGAATTTGATTTCTTAGTCACAAATTCTGTTAACGAAAGTTAAATCATCGCTAACAATCTTTTCTTAAAAGAAAACTAGAACAGAAACAGCAAAACTGAGAAAGACGGTTGAAAGGCGACAGGGTGGAGCGTCGTGCACCAGCAGGCACGCTCCATTCCACGTCGACGGTGATGTATTAACAGGGTCCATGTGTACGCACGGATTAGCACATCTGTGGGGGCAGAGTTCCTTTCAAAATGCCCACTCATTTTGTTTTATTTTGAAAATCCACCAGAGTTGACTTCCTTCCAGCTTGATCTGTGTGTGAAATGTAAAGAGCGGACGGTCACCTCTGGGACTCTTCTAAACCGCTCCGTGATGCTTCTGGTGGAACTTCTCAGTGCAGAGTCCCAGCATCCACAGATGACGCATGGTTTATATATTTATTTCTCATTGGAATGGGAAAAAAAAGATTTAACCAACAAAATGAAAAACTGTTAAATGTCTTCATGTTGCAGTGATGACTCCAGCACCATGTTTCTTCTCTCACATTCCCCCTCTGAGGTTGGAGGAAGACAAAAGTGGGCGGAAACCACTAACAAAGTGTGGTCAGAGTGCGAGCGGGGAGAGACTTTTTCATCTCGGCAGAAGATGTAAAGTAATGAAGTTGACACTGGTGTCTACCCCATTAAGCTGAAGCCTGCATGGACCATTACAGACGGGGTGAGAGGACAGCCCAGAGCCAGAGGACCCTGCGGCATCCACACGCTCGCACACATAAAAAAGCAGGCAGTTTACGCACGCACGAGGAATGGAAATGTTGAGTATGTCCACACTTGGCGCTCTGTCCTCAGGGGGGGTTCGCCTGCACTTACTCACAAACTGCTGTTTGTGTTCATGTGGGAAGCAAATCCCAGCATATTCTCCTGTAGAATACATGCATAATCCCTGACTGAGTCTTGTATCTGTGCACGTGGACAGGTCACGAGTGTGTGTGTGTGTGTGTGTGTGTGTGTGTGTGTGTGTGTGTGTGTGTGTGTGTGATGGTGGCAGCCTCCATCCTCCTGCTCAGCCTGTCAGGCAAATATAATTTGCGCCTTCAGTGCTTTTCACCTGGCTCATATGCGGCATGCAAATTTATTTCTCTAATAATCCAAGTGTGCAAGGACCCTCCTCCAGGATTAATGACAACATTCCCGGACACACACACACGCACACGCACACACACACACTGACATGGAGAAATTGTGTTAGTTCTACACAGAAAAACGGCGGGGTATTTGTCCTGCTAGACAATATAATGGGCTGGTGCATCATCAGATTGCAATGTCATTTCAAAAAACCTTGAATACAAATAATGGGCGAGAAGGTGGGTGAAAAGGGAGGGGAGGGGAGGACTCAGAGGATAGATGGTGCGTTTTCTAATCCGGTGGGCTAGTTATCCTTCATTTCAGGTAGAGTGGTGTCGCGATGACACACACACACACACACACATACGTAAAAAAAAAACAAAAAAAAAAACACGTTATTCAAATGAAGTGCACCGCATTGTGCAGAGCTTGCTGCTTTCCCCGGACACATCCCTTTTCTTCCCCTCTTCCATCGTTAATTAATCTCAGAGATCTTTTTTAGCATCCCTCCCTCTCTCTCAACACTCCCGCGCCCCGGCACTCTGGCTTTTTCTAAGCAAACAGTATGAAATATGGATATGGAAGAAGTATTAATTATAACCCCATGTGTGGGTGTAGATCGGTGTGTGTGTGTGTGTGTGTGTGTGTGTGTGTGTGAGAAAAGAGAGAGGTGAGAGAGAGGAGGAAACAATGTGCCAGCGCCACCACCCACCGTCTGGATCTGTCACAGGAGGCTGAGAAAGCAGGGAGGAAGAGGGAGGGATGTACTGAGACTGAGTGTGAAAATGAAAGGAGAATGTGTGTGTGTATGTGTGTGTGTGTGAGAGAGAGAGAGTGTGTGTGTGTATGTGTGTGAGAGAGAGAGTGTGTGTGTATGTGTGCCACTTTCACCTGCAAGAGCCCCTCCTGTCAGCCGCCGCCGTTCAGCACAAAGCGGGTTAACTCCTGCTCCCTGACAGGCCGCGGCTGCTGGTCACTTATCTTTTTAATTAGCTTTTCACTCGTCCTCAGGCTCCCCGTCCTTCCTGTCTTCCCTCTTTCTCTCCCCATCACTAATTCTGAGCGGACTTCCATGGAACAGTTCGTCCTCCACGCAGTGAGATGGACCTGGTCCTGATAAGCCGGGACTGCAATTAAACTACATTTCTACATTTGTGAGTTTTGATTGCATTAGCAGGCAAGTAACAAGTCTCAGTCGTGCCACTTTTTGCTTCTTTTTGTTGTTGTTTTTTCATGCAGTCGTGTGCAAAAGTTAGTGTCTCCAGCTTTTGTGGGAAAATATTAACTTTATCTGATGGTGCAGGGCAGGACGAGGCAATACTAAGTACCTCCTTACTACTTTTATAGGATTTAAAAGTAGCAGCCAGCTGCTGCTTGGCAACCTGATCATCAGCAGCTCTGCAGACCTTCCAGAAAAGCAGCTGTTTTGGCAGCTGCTGGTCTGAAGCATTCAGGTGTAAGTTAACACAAAGCCAAGAGGGAAAGACATCAGCAATTGTTGTCTGGAAAAGGTTATTAAAACAATTTCCTAACAATGTGGAACTCAGCGTTCCACAGCAGGGACGTAGAACTCATCGCCATGGTTACTATTAAAGGGATGGTGGTTTTATTTATCAACTATTTATGATTTGAGATTTCCTGCTAGCACCTAGACACAGTGGAAACCAAAAAGTAAAAAGTGAAATATTGCCAAATTTCAGAAAATTCAGGACATTTATCTTAAAATTGAGGCTTTTGCACTAAGATTAAACTTTTCCCACGTAATCACTATTTAAAAAAAACAAAACAAAAAAACTGACTTTTCTGGTAAATATATGATATTCTATGATACAATATTTTATTGTTATAAAATCTCTCAACTTTAAACTTTTTCTACTAACATCACAACTGTTTTTTCTTGTAAAATCAAAATTTTTTACTTTTTGCTTTGTTGTAAAAGGTTTGTTGTAAAATTTTGCAAGATGAAGAGTTTTTTTCTCCAAACAACCCCAACTTTTTACTGTACAATCACAAATGTCACAACAGTTATGATTTCTTTTCATTTAATTATTTAAGTTAAATTCAAATATGAACGTTTTTGCAACATTTTGACATAAAATTAAGAATCGTAAATTTGCAAGTTTTGGATAACTATAACTTATTGTCCTAAAACAAAAAAGGTTAATTTGCCAAAAAATAAATAAATAAATAAAATGCTATAAATAGATAAATAAAGCAATCAATAAATAAATAAAAAAGCCAAGTTTTGATTTAAAAAAGAAAAAAAAACAGCAATGTTTTGTAGTAAAACCTGTTGTTCTCCACCTCAGTTACTCCACTTTCTGATGTCAGCACTGAATCAAATGTCAGTCTCATCCAGATAAAAATGAAGCGGTGGTCCGATTTTGGCCCATAGACCTTATGTTTGACACCTGTGTTTAACAGTGAGAAACACAGGTGAGATCTGGAAACTGTGGAGGTCAATGGCGTAAAAGACCAGTTTGGTCCATTATCCTGCTGGAAGTAGACATCAGAAGATGGTTATACTGTGGTCGGGAAGGTCATAAAGATTCTGGGCCTAATCAGTGGATTTTAACTGTAATAATCGAAGCTGTGTGCTAACTCTTAATCGTTCTACTACTTCAGTTTTGTTTTTGTTCTCTGCATCCACTCAACGTTTGTGGGAGTTCATAGTCACCTGGTGATATTTTAATGTAAAGCTGTGTCGCCTGCATAGTTCTGGTAGCTCATCTGAGCTCATGGAAGCATGCAGATGTTAAACAGGAGAGGCCCCAGCATGGAGCCTTGAGGAACTCCATGCGTCTTTTTTGTCAACTCTGATATAAACTTGCCTGCCTGTTCATACAAAGTAATCCCTGTCCTTTACGGAAGACTCAAACCAGGCCAGTACTGCACCAGAGAGTCCCACCCAGTTATCCAATAAATGGACTGATTAGCTCATTATTTGTGTTGACGAGAAGTTAAAATATAAAATATTCTGCAGCATTATTGTTAAGTAAATGACGGCACAGTGAAAAAAATTATATTATTTTCTTCTGAGGTTGTATTTGCCAAATACTGAGAACACCCACAACAAGATGATTTTCTTTTTTTTATTATGGTCTGAATTAATAAAAAAGGGGGTCTAACTTTCACGCAGGAATGCAGCCATGACCCTTCCAAGTTTGGAATATTACGTGCTTGCCTGGCAGATCCAACTCCTTGGGAATCCAAATACTTTCCCCCCCAACTTTCTTGGATAACTAACGTCTTCCTGGACAGCAGTCGTGGTTTCAGCAGGCCCCTGGTCTCTGTCTTTTGGAAGGGGAGGGTTTGAGGACAGAAGAAAGTCCACAATGCATCACTAAGGTTAAAATATGTCATTCTCAGAATTAATCTATTTATTCTACAAAACTGACATCACCCTCATTACCATAAGGACCGGGTATGATCCTGCACAGCCACCTCGGTTCACTACAAGGCTTTTAAGGGCTTCAAACGATATATAACCTGTCCTCCTCACATGAAATAGAGTTTCGCTGTTAGTTTAGAAGATTCGCAGAAAAAGAAAGGAGAAAAAATACATTTGATTTGTTGCCATGATGTCATTCCTGGCACTACTACATTATTGATATTTGGAGAGGTCTTGAAAGAGTGATTGCAAATGTCGACAGACTGAATGAGTATGCAGGTTTAGTTGATCCAAAGCAAACAGGAGAGAAGACGGGGAGACGTCACCGCCCGATCCAGACTCTCACATAATGATTTACTGATGTATTGAGCTGCTATTGGTTTCTGAGTAGAAACAGGAGATCAGGCAGCTTTTCCCTTTAAAAATCGAATGAAATGAGTATTTGATCTCCTGAAAAGCTGTTACCTTACAGACCAGAGGTGTCAAACTCTATTTTATCTCAGGCCACATCATCACCATGGTTACCGTCAAAGGGGCGGTTATTCTTTAATTTCTTGATGATTACTTACTTGACAACTATGTTGTCAGATTTCTTGCTAATTAATGGACTTGATTGTAAAAAAAAATGTCACAGCAACTTTTATCAGAATACTGAGGCTTTTAAACTAAAATCACAGATTTTTGCTTCTTTTTGTCTTTTTTCCTATATAGTTGTGTGCAAAGGTTAGTGTCTCCAGTTTTTGTGGGAAAAGATCAACTTTATCTGATGGTGCAGGGCAGTATTAGGCAACACTTAGTACCTCCTGACATTTTTGGTTTTTGTTTTTAAAAAAACTTAATGTCGTAAAGTGTCTAATTTCGCAGCATTACATCGCTTATCTTTGGCCCAGGCTCCACCAAGGCGGTTCCAAGTGAAACTGAGCACGTTCCAAGCTGATACGACCTTTTCATGTGACGAAACCAGAGGTTTCACACCTCGAAAGCACATAGGTTTGAAGCCGGGTTCCAGACTTCATGGACTCATGTGGCTTCATGGGGAGAATGAAGCTGGTAGAGCCGTCATAGCCACGCCTCTCCGACCCATAACCTTAAAATGAACCCGGGCGGCATAACAGACACAACAATGGCGCAAGTTTCTTTTGTTGCTGCGCAGGATTCTGAATGCTCCACATCTTCTTCTCCGGTTAAGAGCTGTATGCTCTCGTTTTTTCAGTCAGGCGCCATCTAAAGGCTGAAGTATGTACTGATTCTTCTGCGGTGTCAGTACCTTCATCTGGATGCCAGCACATTTCCAGTCAGCTCCGTGTCTGGTCACCTTTTTGGACAGACACGTCCTCGTTGTGGCTGGTGGAGCCTGGGCCAGTCACCAATTCTAACTTTTATGGACAGAATTTCTAGGCGCAGCCAAAGACGGGTCCGGTTCGATGGTGTTGGGATTTCATCTCAAGTGAAGTTTAATTATCTCTGGGTCTTGTTCACGAGTGAGGGAAGAATGGAGCAGGAGATGGACAGCGGATCGGTCCATTGTCTGCAGTAATATGGACTCTGTACCAGTCTGTTGGTGACGACAGAGTTTATCCAGTATGGCGAATCCCTGTTTACTGGTCGATCTTCGTTCCCACCCTCAGCTATGGTCATTCACGGGGGGGGGGGGTGTCACAGATACAAAGAGCTAAAATGAGTTTTCTCCACAGGTGGCTGGACTTTCTGTTATTCCAGGTTGAATCGTGAATCGTGGCTACGACAGAAATAAATGGATGGATTGATGGATGGATGTCAGAGAAAATGACGTCATGGCTACATGAAGGATGATAGTGGGATCAAACAGCAGTTAGCGATGTGGCCTGTGTTTTTCCCTTTTTGCCTTTTGTTTCCTCTCAGTGGAACAAGAGTCATCTATCTAATATCTGATAAACGTCTTAATCATCATTTCCACAAAGATAGTGTGTTACAGAAGTTCACTTTATTCTAATTTTGACCTTTCAGAGACTTATGAAGTGAGAGGAGTGAACTACATGTGGAAAATGCAGAAAATCAACTGTCACGGTTTCAGTTTTATGTATTGATTAGAAAGTGGTCAGGTGAACTGAGCAGTGGGACGGAAGGAAAGTATATTTCTGTAACTGTTCAAAAGAGCTTAATGAGTGAGAAACAGCCAACAAGCTCCTTTATCACATTTTAACACCGTTACGTGTATATTGTGTTAACCACAGATGTCAAACCGAAGGCAAACCACATCATTTTCTTTGGCTAAATTTGGGATTTTACAGCAAAAACTCAATTTAAAGTTTTACAAACTTTTAGAGGTTTTTGGAAGATTTGTTTTTAATGACCCCAAATTTCAGATTTTAAAGCAATAACTTACAAAAAAAAATACAAAGTTCACAATATTGCTGACTGAAATTGTTATTCTGAGTTAATACTTTATCTTGAGGCTTCCTTATAAAATAATTGTGATTAAAGACAGATAGTTGCATTTCTACACCATAATGCTGATGTGGCCCTCTGTGGGGACGACTTTGACTCCTCTGGTGTAGACGGTGCCGTCCATGAAGTTAAAGTTGAGTAAAAGCTGCAGAGTCACTGATTTCTCTCATTAAATCCACTTCAGTCACATGATTAAAACGGGCTTTTTAATATTTCATGCCAAGTGAATTTCTGTTCCATTTGGGTTTGTAGATTATTGTTCTTATCAAAGCGCTCAGATATCTGCCAGAGAAGCCGTGATGTCACCTGTCAACGTCCATCTGAGCAACAGATGAAGATGTGACAGCCTTCAGGGGACCAGAATACTATTAACGCCGCATTTCATCCCAAATGGGCTTTTATTAAAATGAACGCCTAATTAAATTCTAAGATGAGGGGGCAGTGAACAATGCCAGACAGTGGCTACTTTGATTCCCCCCCTTCCCTTGTTTTAAAGTAATTATGCGGGCCTGACATGAGTGAGCACGCTGCCACAGACCCCTCTAATGAGTTAAGCAAGAAAAATAGCCACAGTCGCCTTCGCTGGCAGCAGCTAATTGCCTGGCCACATTGGGCCACCCTTAACACTGTCATTTAAAATGTGCTTTTCTTCCATTTCTTTTTTTTTTCTCCCCTGTAAGTTGGTTAATTAACTTTTCTGTAAATGTAGACTGTAAATAGCAGAGCATGCACTTGCAAGATTAAGCTCCTGTTTTGGAGAAGTGGCGAGAAGCACCGGGTGAAGGTCGACAAACTTTTAAATACAAAAGCTCTAAATTTGCTCTTGAGAGGTGAGAACCTGCTACACTGTTTTATTAAGCATGCTTACTGGTATAAAAGTGCAAACCAGTGCAGGCAGCTGTGAGGTCACTCTTTTATATCCCAGTTCTAGGGGAACGCTGATGATTCCAGAAACAGATGATGCTTATTTGGTATAATCAGCAGAGGTACAACTGCTGAATAATAATCTGATACAGTTAATCTAGGACTGGTACGTAGACGTTTCCATGGAAACCAGTAACCAGAAGCTCTAAGTGCTAACAATGGCTGTAAATGCAGGACCAACTATCAGGTCACGTGACCCACAGATTTCTACAGTCTTTGAAGCCCATTCTTACTCGAACCACGCGGCGCCATGTTGCAAAGAGGCGGGACAAAGCTGTCAAAGCCAAAAGCAGAGACAGTCTCTAGCTGTCAGTCAAGCATGTCAAAGATGTCCGGGCGACCAACCAGAGAGGGTGCTAGAGAGCACAATCTTACGTGGTATTACTTTAATATAAATGTACTTGATGGGGTACAAAGAAATTCACCTCCATACAGCAGTAAATGTAACATGTAACCACAGATGAAACCAGGCTGTAAATATGTTTAATTCTGCTCCAAAACTGGACCTTTTAACATGGAGGTCAGTGGGGATTTGCTCTGTTTTGGAGCCAGAACCTGGTGGTCAGTTAAGTACGAACATCGACTGCTGGACTGGTGTGCAGTCAATGGGGGGAACATGGGTCAGTGTTGGGTTAAGGGCAACTACTTAGTGACATCTACCCACCAAAGTCTTGAAATGCAAATAGTTTCATCAAGCTTTGGCTGAAATTTGGTGCATTAAAAAAAACCAACAATATCATAGTTTTAGAACTTGTTAAAGTGGCATGAGATAATAATAATAAATAGTCTGATAGATGAACGTCACATCTGGACAGATGTAGAGTCTGAAAACTAGCCACTGGTCCACCTCATCCACCAGAACCAACTGTTGCTCCTCAGACTGCCTCTGCACGCAGGTGGTTAGCGCTACAACCAGTCAGAGCAACGGAAACAGTAGCAAGTACAGCAAGTTTACCAGATGCCTCTTACCATTTGTAAATGAGATGGGCCTCATCCATCACAATCCCTGAGAGGTTGCTACTTAGAGCAACCAGGAGGACAGAGCTGAGGACGAGGGACAGAACGGACAGAAGGAGGAAGGCCGTGGGGATTAGAAACTCACTCAGCCTTCACATGTTTGCATAAACTTCCTTGGAGTTGTGCCGTCTGCATCCGTCTTATTTTAGGTGACTTCACTGAGCCCAGAGAGGAAGAGAAGACAGTCATAAGAATATTTGAAGACCTCACTGATTTCTGGACCCTGGTGGATCTGATAGGACTGTAGGTCAGCAGGTATGTCTCCTGATGTATGATCACCGAGTGTGTATGATCATCCCTGGAAGTGACACACACACACACCCCACCCCCACCCGCATAAAAAAAAAGAGGCTGAGATGAAAGTGAAATTTTGCCTGAGCAATCTCTTATCTCAGGAGTGTGAAACTATTTCATCACCATGGTTACCATTAAAGGGCCGGTGATTCTTTACTTTCTCAACCAGCTGTGATGTCAAATTACAAACTTTATCATTAATTTGAGACTTTTGTACTAAAACCAAGATTTTTTGTTTTTAACCTACAAATGTCACAAATAAGTAATTTTTTATAAAATTCCTAAGTTCTGACAAAAAACAAAACAAGCAATGTTTTGTTGTAAAATCTTTTGTAAACATTTGCTAAATGGTCTCCTGGCTGCTTTCCATCTCAGTTACTCCACTTCTCGATGTCAGTACTGAATCAAACAGACAGTCGCATTGAAATCTTGTCTTTGCACGCTCTCACGGACCATCTAAAATGAAGTGGTGGGCCAGACTTGGCCCACGGGCCTTTAGTTTGACGCATGTGTCTTATCTTCTTTGAAACATAAGCCCATGTAAAGGAAGGATTTTTCCAAGAACACAAAAGGGGAACAAAAGCGAACTGTAGCGATGCAAAAATACCAGTTATGATTCAGTTATGACATTTTAGTTCGCCTCCAGGCAGCAATGTCCAAATCTATATTAATCAGATGTATAAAAGACTATCATAATCACACCAAAAATGTCACAGCAGCCCTGCCAGTCATCCCATCTCTCACGCATGCATGCACACGGCTGGTGCATCTACAAAAGCTTCTACATCTACAAATCCATCGTGGACATTTGCGAATGCTTCCAGACCTCCAAACGAGGGAATCAGTGAGACAGCATATAATTATTCATATGTTTCACTTAACCTTTAACATGCGGTCATGCGCGGTGCCCCAGCCAGCGTCGGCGCATCGCGAGCAGATTATCACGAGACCGACCAGGCATTTGTCCTTGTTTATGTGGCCCTGTTGAAGCATCCTCGCCTGCACTCCAGATGAATAGCATTCCAGGGCCCCCAGTGGCTTCCAGCTTCTCCAGAGACCTTTAAGTGTTTGTTGACACACTAACAGACTTGGGCTTGTTTAGATTTCTCCACTCTCTAAAATGCAAAAGGTCACCAGCAATTCCTCCGTCCGCCAAAGGAGAGGAAGAAGGATAATAATAGTGAGGAAAAAAAAAAAAAAGGAACGACCTGAGGAAAATGCCCTCAAAGCTAATGGAACGCCTGCTGCCACGGTTACCAAGTTTACCAACAAGTCTCTATGGCTACGAATGGCAAACTAGCCAGAAATTAGCCCACGTCAGGCAGAGAGGCAAACAAAGAGGAAGCATAAACTAATATTTCTAGATGTTTTCTTGGCGTGTTTTTGGGAGGTCTTTGTCCATCACAACAGGAGATACGGCTGTACAACGGCATCATCCTGCCGAACATGCATAATTCCCCTTGTTGCAGCAAACGAGCAGCGTTCACCCCGTTATTTGGGGGTCTCTATTGTTGCCACGGTGCTGTTCATTATTATGGGGTGTCTGGTTCAGGCCATCAGAGAGGCTCTCGCCACAGAGGTCTCAGTGGAAATCGGCGAGCCCATCTCACTGCTTGGCAACCGAGCCCTGGGGCCTGTTTTTGCACAGCTTAATTCAGATGAGAGAGCAACGCAAGGGGATTGGCCAGGCCCGACCCGCTCCCTCTCCCCTCCCTCTCCCTGACACACACAAGTGCACACACAGACACTATCTCACGCTTGTGTATCTTTTTCTATCCACGCTGCTCTCCTGCTCGCCTCCAGCTTACACTTCTAATAAAGGTAATTCTACAGAGAACTGGAAATGGCTGGGTAGGCTTTAGAGCAATGAAGAAGACGTTCCCCTCGGCACCAGGGGAGTGTTTCACAGTGTACAGTGTGTAATGTATTTGAAACCATGTTTGATCAGAGGCGGGATATCGTTTCATGTCATACTTTCAGGATTCGGGCCAGAATTGCTGATGTAATATCACCTAGAACTGAATCACATGAGCCGGTCATTAACGTGCAGCTGGACATCTGAAAAAAATAAACTTTTTGTTCATAAAAATTTAAAGTTTGAAAGAGCATGAACTGAGATGTCCCAAGAAGGGGTCAAAAGAAGAGAGGTTCAGCAAATTCCACGTTAAAAAACATACTCAGTCATAATACCCTGAGAAAAGAAAGTGAGTTTTGGTGGTTCAGAGTCGCTCCTGTCAAGTTCGTCGACTCTGACATCATCAATGGAGCTCCGTTGCCGTGATTCACCATGGCAACGGCAGGTAAACAGAAGGAGAACCTCCTACTCTTCTTCGCTGAGTTACAGCTTTTAATGCAGTCACGTGGCTTTTCTGCAGAAACATAAGACGGCTGCAGGGAGAAATTACAGAGAAACTGAATGTTTAACTTAGATGTTTAACGGAAGGTTTAAATACCGTTTAAAATTCAAGGGAATGTGTTTCCACACAGTTTGTCCAGTCATGTTGGTCAGTCCTGCAGGAAAACTCACACAGAAGTCCAATTAAAAAGGTCAGTTAAATAATCACTTACATCAACTTCTACATTACGTAGGCTGCCCGAAATCCTGTGAAACTCTTCTTCTGTGACTCTGTGATACTTAAGAAAATAAAAAACTAAATGACGAAATAAACATGGGGTAGAAATTGTTTCTGAATTTTCCTCTCAGCTCTTCATATCATTCTAGCATCTCCATTGCCTACAAAATTAAAAAAAAATAGTATCAAATAATTATTTTTGTGTGAAATATGGGCAGATGATTTGGGGTTTTGTCTCAGACAAAAGATGGTCATTTGTGGGACAACCATTCCATCGTATCTCAAAGCAGTGGTGGACAAAGATGAAGGACCAAAGACAGCTGAGATATCACTAGTGTCAGAAATTTGGAGGAATGTTCAGTGATCTCTGTCTGCTCCATGAAATAATGTAAACGTCCTCGATGACATAACCACGATTTCAGGTGTTAATACATATGTTTGATTAAACTGCGAGAGACGGCTGGTGAAGGGCACGTTCACTCCCACTTTCACGTACATGTCAGCAATTTCTCTTAAGACTGCAAGCTGACTGCTCAGCTTCCTCGAAAATGTCAAAAATTAAATGGTCAAACATGTACAGTTGTGTTAACGTTTCATTGACTACAAATGCGTTAGAATACGTTCATCTCGAAGACGAGAAGTGTCAACGCCATAGATTTCCAGAATCGTTTTCTTCTACGGTCTACGATCAATGCATTTGCTCGTAGAAGCTGAGCATCCTTTCATTTCAATGGGACTGAATGGAACAGTTGTTTTCATTGCCTTGAAACTTGATGGTCATTGGATCAGCTTCTCTGGAGGTGAATGGAGCTGTGGGCTGGCCTGGACGCTGAGCTTCATGATGATTGGAGGATCAGTCAAGAGGCTGAATCTTGTTTTGATTGACAGCTATTTTGAGATATAAACCGTCACTTAATCATTAGGAGCTCAGTCCCATTGTGGATTTTACAAGTGAAGTCGAAAGACAAACTGCAACCCATTTCTTGGTATTTGCTTGGTGAAATGATTTGACCATTTCCATTGTTCATTTCTTTCACACATTAAATAAAACACAGAAAGAGGCCAAACCACTGAACGCCACAAAAACGGTAAAAGCCGGGGCTCTACTTTTTCTGTGTGCCACTATCAAGCACCGCATCACAGAAGGAAAGGAGAAGGGGATGAAAAACCAAAACAACAAACTCCTGTCATTCACATTCATTCTACACAGAACAGTAGCCTAGCAACAACAGCGCCAGATACAACGGAGAAACTAGAAGAAAAATGTGCAACTCTATCAAGAAAAAAAACATTTATTTTCCTGGATTTTATTTATTTTCTTTTCAAAACACACCAACACCACTACAGCAATGCTAACTTTAGAGTCATCGGTGCATTAGCACGTTAGCAAAAACTGCTAATGACGTGATGACACTGCGTTAAGATCCTGAAATACACTCAGATTTAATTTTGTTGTAGCCACGATTGAACGTATGTTCAGTCACAGTGGAACATGCTGGAATGTGTAATGTGACTTGAATAAATCTTATAAATCTGAAGTCTTTTTCAGGTCTTTAAACAGTGCAGCAACAAGATGTGAATTGTAAATGATGGACAGCGCAGCACAAGAGCGCCATCTACCATTCTTTGTGCAACTTTAACGGTTGAACAAAGTCGTAAGTTGTTCTTCTCTGTCGGTGATCCTCGACTGTGGGTTTGACATCTTGCAATTTGTCTTTTGTGAACTATTTCATAGATTTTGTGCCCAAATGAGATTATTTTTAGAAACCTATTTTTGAAGTATTGCTTTTTTTTTTGAAAGAATTAAATGTCATTGGTTCACTGTGGAGAAGAGTTTGATGGAGAGAGACGCCAATATAATGGAAATGGAATCCAACGATCGTTGCTGTTTTTGCAAGAAGAATTTGAGAATAACCACTGTGATCAACCATTGTCTTCAAACAACGTAGCTACAACGTAGCTGTAGCCAGTTACGTTGTAGCTACGTTGTTAAACAGATGTACATTCAAATTACAGATGTTCAAATTACTTATTGAATATTCCTCTATCCTTTGAGCAAGTTTACCAGATGTCTCTAATCATTTGTACAGTCTCTAAAAGATCATCACTAAAGTCTTTAATTAACTGTTGATGTCGAAGTCCATTCAAACGACTGCAGTTTACCATCCAGACTACAACATCTCAGCTCTGTCATCGTCACATTAAACCTTCTCAGAGACTTTCTACAAGGATAGACTGATCTGATTGGCTCCCCAAGACTGTGCATAATGAATGAGCTTTAAAAGAGACTAGCTACACAGATCTGCTGAGTAACTGCAAAGTTCTAGATTTTATCAACCCACATCTGTCTGCTTGACTGGGTTGTGCACATGAGGAACACATTAAAGATACTAATGCTCTGATTTGGGTCGAACAGTGTTGGTCTAGGATGTCTAGACAAATTTTAATGGATGCTAGCTTGTTTTGGACAGACTGTTAAACTGCTTGACTATGAGTCCTAATTTTTTATTTTTTATAGGTTCCAACCAGCCTCTGAATTCAGGGTGTGATTCCCACATAGACAAAGCCAATCTTATATTTAGATCCCGCTCTGGGATCAGCCAGCGGCGGCTTTGCACAATTTGTCGTCTGGCGTGGAGGTGTGAACATCTTCTGGTTGGAGCATTGTGTGTGTTGCCCAGCAACAACTGTAGTTGTGTGCAGCACTGGCAGGTAACACAGGTGAAGGCTCTAGTAGTCGATACACATCCAACAATCCAACATCTGTGCTGCTGAGGTCCAGGTTTACACCGTCAGCACTGCAAACACCCCTGGCCAGCCTCTGTCGGTCTGTCCCAAGTCCTCAGTCCACCCAGATCACCAGAGATCCACTCCTGGAGTTCCTGGAGTCCAGAACATGCACCTGCAACCATACCTCCAAAAAAGCACTCCTCGTTTTGTCTCCAAGCTCATCCATCCCCACCTCCCAGGGATCTCACACTGATTTCAGTGGAGAAAAACTTTGATTTACTCACCAGTTATTGAAGGGTCCAGTTCAGCTTGGAGGGTGGCTTGGCGAGGCTAGACCTCTTTTCCACCTCCTGGCAGGGCTAGTGGACAATTAGCTAGAGGCCGTTCTCTGTTTCCTTCTGTAGAGTTGGACATTTTGACTTATAGGTCAGTGGAGGTTACCTCTTTTGGAGCCAGTCCCCAGTCCAGGGCCCTGTGGGTTGTGGGGTGGGTCTCTGTAGATCGGGACAGCTTGTCACAGATTCCATCAAGTCCAGAGCAGGCCTTTTTGGAATTGAGTCTGATGTATTTAGGTAGTTTAGAGGCCTTTCACTTTCTCCGAACGCTGGATATTGATGCAGTTTACGGGACTCTTTGAATTTATTTGTCTGTCAGTTACAATCACGGAGAAGAGAGAGAGAAAAAAGTCATCCATCTGTTTTCCAAAGCCTGTTTACTTCTGTTCAGGGTCACCGGGGGTCTGCTGGAGCCTGAACCAGCTCCCACTTGGCTGAGAGACTGCACAGACAAACAACCATGCGTGCTCTCAGCCACTCTTTGCATCTCTACTTGGAGATGTTTTTGAACTGTGGGAGGAAGTGCTCAGAGAAAACCCACACATGGGGGAGGGGGGGGGGGTGTACACCGCAGAAAGGCCCAGCTAGGAACTGAACAGGAGGAAAACTGTTCAAATCCAAGTCGCAGCGCTGACCAACACTGAAAATGGAAGAGGTTTTATATGAAATGTCATTTTATTGTTCACTTTCACCCTGAATTGTTTATTAAAATTAAAAAAAAAAAACTTTACCATTCAGCTTGTGCTCGTCCACTTCCTCTCACCAGATTTTGAGGAAAAGTTGCTTCACTCAGAACTTTCACAGTGAAGCCATCAGTGCTGCAGAGCTCTCCCATCAGGCATCTTCTTATGCTGACTTCTACTCCTCCTCTCCCTCCCTTCTTCGTATTTGCGGTGTGTTTTTCACTCCCCGCATGAACTCTGCTTTTCTTCTTCCAAGCATCTGTGCAGCCACATCTCTCTCCTCCTCTGTGTGCCTCTGTCGTTCAGTCTGTCTGGATCCGCTGACCCCGTCCTCATTACCGTCACCAGACTGCAGCAGCTGGTTGCCTGAGTCACAGCCACTATTGTCGATGCCTCACTATACCCACTCTCATCCACTTAACAAAGTGAGGTGGAAGGAGGAGAGAAGAGGGGAGAGGAGAGGAGATAGAGATGAAGGCAGAGAGAACAGGTGAGCTGAGACAGAAAAGGCAAAGGAGCATTTGATCTTATATATTATATATATATTTATGCACATACATACATATATATGTTGAAACATTTTAGCATTTCATGGAAAATAAGAGCTCATTTAGACTTTGATGGCAGCAACACATCTGTAAAGAAGTTGGAACAGCAGCAGCAAAAGGCTGGAAAAGTAAGCGGAGGAGTATTTGATATCTAATTAGGTTAATCGTCAACAGGTCAGTGACATCACTGGGTGTAAAAGGAGCACTTCAGCATTCATTTGATATTCCAAGAGAAACAACTTGGAAATATACAAACTGGCTACCGGCTAGCAACTGTAAATTGGACAAACTGGACAAACCCTCCTGTGGTATCACCTACAAGTTTCTATTCAACTTTATATATATAGCGTCCATTACAATACAAGTTACAAAGCATGACCCCTGGGCAAATATTATTAAGCATTGGTAATATTATTAAATGTTAAGTAAAGAAACATTAATTAAGGAACTTCTGAATGTCCTCTTTGGTCCAATCTAGACCTCCTGTCTGGCAGCTACAACCTCATCATCCTTCTACACCTCTGTATCCAAACCATCTCAGTCTGGCCAAACAGGGGCAAGGAGACGCTGAGCAGGACCTGGATCATGAGCGGGGAGCCTCCTGCTCAGCACCAGCTGGGTAAAGGAAGAACAGAGGAGGAAGACAGAAAGAGTAGAGGCACAAATGTACAGTATATAAACAAGCGTGGGCTGGCGTAGCTGAGGCGGTCGGAAGGTTGGACTGCAGGTTAGTTGGCGTCCTACAGAGACATGGTAGACAGGTGTAGGTGGTCGCTGGATGCTCAGAAGAGGGAACTGTAGGTCTGCAAACATATGCAGAAGGAAGGAGGTGGGGGGGGGTGTTCATCCCTATATGAAACAATCAATCCCACAATGCGAAATGAGCTATAAATGGAAGGAGGTGGTGGTTTAACATGGAAGTATTCTCACAGTAACCACCAGGAAAAGCATCAAAAAGAATTCAAAGAAAATACATCAAATGTTACAGAAAAAAACCCAACGCAGACTGGGAAATCTTCCCACAACTGGCCGCTGTCATTAGTTATTGATTAAAAGCATTGATGATACCCATTTTTTAACGGCCTGAAGGAAGATTTGACTGTCAAACCACTCTGACAGTTATGAATTTATGCATTTTATTAACAGTTCAGTGCAGATCTGAACTTTGGCTACATTCAAATAGCCTCAGAGTTGCTGCACAACCACAACGCTGACGTGGTCTGGGACAAATTTACACCCAACAACCCCTCACAAGACGTCTTCAATGTTGCTGCAAACATTAATTTAGCTTTCAGGGGAAAGAGCGCCACCATCACAAAAAACACATAACGCACATTCTTTGATTGACAGGTGAGGTCCAACACAAACGATGAGGGATATCTTTCAACATATTCAGAATTAAAGAAGAAACGTGGTGTCTGTTACTTCTGTCTTTGGTTCGTGTTCAGGTCTGACAGCAGATCAAATCTTTAAACATGGCTCATCACTATATAGTGTAATATAATATACAAAAATAAATAAAACAGAAAAAAGATTCTGTAATTTCCAGAAATTTCAGTGTTGCCTGCGCCGCTCAGATGGAGGTAAATTTGGCATTTACTTGGAACTATTTTCAGAGGCGGATTAATGTACATTTGGTGCTTTAGTGAGTGTTTCTGGCAGCAGATGGTGCACGTGGGACTGAGTCAAAATAAACTCCTGATTTTCAAGGCAACGAAGGAACATGTCGACGGCGTGGCACATGGCCCAGAGGCAGAAGAGATGTAGCCGGCTTCAGTCGAGAAGACTATCACAGACCTGTCTACGCCGTAATCATCTCAGCTCTGGTGGCTGGAGACATCACAATATTTTCCATTCTTTTTCTTTTTTTGTGCATTCAAGCACAGGTGTACTGAGGAATACACCGCAATAAATTCTTTTTATGAGTCTTGAGACTCATAGAAGTGAGTTGAAATCTACTTCTCTGAATAAAACAAACCATCTGTTGACATTTCCTTCGCTTTTCTTCAAAGAAATGAACAAATTTGTTGATGTTGTTGCTCCTCACAGAAACAAAGTTTCACTGGTACCACTACGTTGTTATCAGGCTGGTCCAGGGGTGTCGAGCTCTTTTCATCCCGGGCCACATTTGAGGGCAGGTTATTCTTTATTTTCTGAACCAGCTATTCAATTCAATTCACTTTATTTACTTGGCATCTATTACAACCCAAGTTGCCTCTAGACGTTTCTCAGAAACTGTGACCCCCGAGCACATGGAAGGCGTTTCCCGCTAGTTCCTGGGGTGGCAGATTATTTTAGTCACAAACTCTAAAAAAAACAAAAAAATCATAGAATTGAGGCTTTTGTTCTAAAATCACAGATTTTTCTTATATAACTTCAAATTTTTTTGAAACAAAAATTACTTTTTCATCAAGAAGCAAACTGGGCAATTTCATCAATGTCATGAAATGTCAGATTTCCTTAAAATTTTACAAAAACCCCAATAAAATCAAAAAAAAGTGTTCATGTTTGCTTTTCCCTCGTAAAATCCAAAATATTAAAAAACAAAACAAAACAAACTTTGGATTTTTTTGTAAAAAAGCTCAACTTTATCGTGTTTGCATGACTTTATCCTAAAATCTCAATCTTTGAACTTAAATATCAACCTTTTTGCAACATTTTGACTCCAAATTACAGCAGTTGTAAAAGTGCAAATTTTGTACAATTTCAAAAATGGTTCATTTCACAAAAATCACGAGTCTAACAACTTGGAACTTTGTGTTGTCAAGTCTTTTTCAAACTGTTAGGTCCAGAGTTCTTCATCTGCTGCAGCAAAGGAAAAGTCAGAGAACAAAATTAAATGTCAATTCAAGCTTTATTATATTGTGATTCTGCCTCGTCTTTATACCTACAAAAGGAGGGGTCCTGTGTGGGGGGTCCCTGCCTTATTTGATGAAGCCAAATGCTGGGAAAACCTAAACCTGTCAAAGTTTTTCAGTTTTCTGTTCCAGTTCATGGCTTTACCTGAACAAAAGAAGGACCCAGCACCTTAAAAGCCGACAACAACCAGGACTTGAGAAGAACAGGAAGGTGAGCAGCTACCTAAGATTCATGGAGTTGGAATGTGGAATCTTTACAAAATATTTCAGCTATTTGATCAAATCTTAACAAAACGTTTACTAAATCCTGACTTTCTGGCATAAACCAGCTGCTCCATTATTCCACTTTCTCACGTCACAACTGAATCAAGTTCTCGTTAGAAGTTTATGATTCGTCTTTGCACGCTCTTGCGGGCCAGAAAAAGTGAAGCAGTGGGCCGGATTTGGCCCTGAGTTTGACACTGGGTCAGATAAACCTGCAGTTTCATTCACGTACACAAGGATAAACCATGTGACCGCCTACGCCGTCAGACTGACGTAACCTTTCGTTCAGGATTATTTCATTAGCTTAAACAGGCGTAACTTTACATCAGCATTCACATTACATCACAGTTATATTGAGCAGATCTTCAAACGAGCACACCTCAGTACAGCTTTACATCACAATAAAAAAAACAAACAAGAAAAAACGTCTTGGGTTCGTTTCAGCAAATCCGTCAGAGCTGAGCTGCCTCGACTATCTGTTGTCATGGTTAATCAAAGAACAAAGTAACTTTTCATAATGGACTGCATTGATTGGGTGGAAGTAACTAGCTCACTGAAAGAGTCGCAGCGTCTGCACTGTTTTGCAGTTTATTATCTCTGACTGGTTTATTAGAGGGGGAAAAAAGTGGCCTTCACAGAGCGTGTTATGCTGAGAAAAGGAGTGAAATGGAATGAGACAGTGGCGACATGGACTCCCACTATAGACACAGTGTTTAACATCTTCACCCGTGGCGGCTCAATTACCTGAGTGTAATTGCAATAACTCCAATACCTCTGCAGTCATGCTTGACAATTTCCAGACCAGGTCTGTAATTGCAGGTTGATATATGCAACTGAAAATCAAAGAGGGCCAGCGCGTTGGCGAGAGAACAGCCAGGCGGCGAGTCTTGGAGCAGGCCAGAGCTGTGAAATGCTAATGCAATAAAAGAGCGGAGTTATTAACAGAGTTGTGAATGGCAAATTGGTGTGAATGCCAAATCATTGGGGTTAGCGTTGAGAAAATGGGAAGTTAAAAGGGGAACTGGAAGGAAAAAAGGGATGAGACAATGGATGGTGTTGAGCTCCGCCAGAACAGACCGAGTCTGACTGTGACGGCTCTTAAACGCTGTCAGTAATTACAACACCCATTTATTCTTCCAAATTTCCCTGCAGTCGATAGCAAAGTGCCGTATTTGTTCAGGGACCCCGGGTGTGATCCGCGGAGGGATGAAAGTCTGTCAGGTTTCAGAAAGCGTGAACTGAAGGATGACGTTAGGAGGCGTGGTGATCAGTAAATAAAAGCAACACAGGTCCTCGACCTTCTCGTCTCGTGTTACAAAGAAACGAAGCAGCGGAGAGTCTTCTAACGACTTCTAAGAGTCTGTGATGTTCGACTCGGGGTGACGGTTCAAGGCGAGAGTGAAAACTTAACGCCACCATCCGTTACTGACAGCTCCATCTTTCTAAATTTGTCAAAAAGTTTGTCATCTTTTATACTTGAATTGCAATGAGATGTGACTCCTAGAATTAAACGATTTAATATCAAATCATCAAATAACAAAGAACTAGTTGTTTTATTTTATTTTTTTATAAAGTTAGTTTTCTTTGTTAAATTTTTAGGTTTCTAATTTTGAGATTGGTCTCCTGTTGTATTGTCCTGTTCTTTAGTTTGATTTATTTAGTTTTAGTAACCATACTGGGAAGTTTGGCAGTTTTTTTTTTGTTTTTTTTTTCACTAAAATGACTGGAATATATTTAGGTCAAATCCAGTCTTTATTAAGTTTTAAAGGCCTTATCTCTAGTATTTATCTCCAGGAGTCCAGGACACTATAATTTAAAAAAAACAACCTGACTCGTACGTTAACTGCATTTGGATTCGTCTTTTTTATGTAATATTCCACAGATTTGGAACAAGACAATATCTATATTAATTTCATGTCCCCTCGTGCCATCAGCTCGTGTCATACGTGCATCATGTCTTTTACTGTCTGTGTGTGGCTGTAAACTACAGCGTCTCAGAGTCTCAGACTGTCGTGAATCAAAATCCAAAAACTGAGAAGCAACAAATTCAGATCTGAAACCAAGATGTCAGTCATCTTTGTTGGCTGGACGTTTCCTTTCTCACTATAAGTTCGATGTTGTCAGTAGAAGTGATAGCCAAATGTTTTAAATGTTGTCAATTAACCAATCAGAAGCTTCTGAAGTCATGACATCATCATCTGGGCTTTCCCAAACTGTTTAGAGGCATAGTGATCTGTGTTTTTTGTTGTTTTTTTTTAACACCAGACTGTTGGTAAAAAAAAAAAAAAAAGTCATAAAATATTTTTTCTTGTATAAAAAAAGAAATAATTTCAGTAGTCCTGCCTGAACTAAAACAGGAAAGCTTTAGTCTGATTTAATGTCAGACAGATAAAAAGCAGCGTACGTAAACTTCTATTTTCAACATGCCGTTGCTGTAGTGCCGTTCTGTAGCCTGTTGTAATCCACATGTTGTACCGGGCAGCAACATCCCACATCTGGACTGAAGACAACGAGGAAATAAGTTTTTGGTGCAGTTCCTCTGGTGACCACTAGGTGCTGGCTCCAAAACAGAGCAAATCCCCGTTGGCTCCGAGTTAAAAGCTGCAACTTTGCAGCAGGATTGGACGTATTCAAAGCCTGGTAGATTTTACATCATAACAACTGCAGTGAAGCAGAAAATATAGTTTTCTATGCAAATACAGTTATAATGAAGTGGAATTTACCTGATGAATGGATTTAGCTGGAATATAATTGGATTATAACTGGACCATGTTTGATTGTTCTGCATGGAGCTTGTTTGCTCTCACTGTAAAGTTTTCCTCCCTGGGCCTCCAGCAGGTTCATCCAGCCTCACTTAAACACCTCCCTCTTGTTTTCTGCATCCTGCCACATTTTACAGCACTCTCTGAAAATTAAACTTTCATCACGAGTTAGATTTCAGCATGCAGCTTTGTCTTTCACTACGTCCAAAACATGTCCCCATCATGCTGTGTAGGACCCAGTATAGGACTATGTCCTACACCATTTTCTGTTGGTTGGTTGGTTTGTTTAAGGCCACATTTGGATTGTGTAGACTGCAACATCGTATAACAGCCAGTCCTGGTGGCTACTCATTGTGTAGTTATCGTCTTAGATCATTTGCAGAAACAGCTGTCTTTATAATTTCAACTTTCTTTTTTTTTTTTTTCACTCTCTAGTTTGGCACGTTTAAGCTGCTCGTGGTAAAGTTTGCCTTGGGAACGACATCTGTGTGAAAAAATGTTGAACAAACACTGCATCAGATTGATTGACGGCTATGGAGTCATGTGTGACTAGCCTGTAAAAAAGAAAAAAAAATTGCATAAGTTCCATTAAAAAGACCACACTTAGCGCTACTGCTCCACTTTCATGTGGTCCTACGGAAACCCGAGACGATGTGCGGTTGAGCCCGGAGAGCTAAAGGGCTTTGTGAGATTCCAGCATTCCTCCATATATCTCAAGACGGTCCAAAACCACAGACCTTGACACAAGCAGAGGTTCCAGACTCAGCTGCCAAGATCCACTGAGAGGAATATTCCTGTTCTTAATCCAAGATCCTTCCATTAGGATTTATAGTAGCAGGAACATAAAGTACTGAAAGAGAATCTGTGTCCAGAAGAGGCCCGGACAGACTTATGACAGCTGCAGAAGAGCAAGGAGAGGAAAGCAGCAGACTGGACCATAACTTTTAGAAACTTTGGTTACCAATGATGTGTTTACCTAAACAGTACAATCGAAAAAGAAATGTAATTTGGAACTGTCAAATATCATTGAGTGAGTGGATCAAGAAATGCAGAGTCCTTTGGAAAAATAATCCTGATATAACTTAGACATTTCAGTTACACTTTAGGTAATTTAGTGGGCACATAGCCTGAAGCCCCTAACATGGCCCCTATCAGAAGTGGATCCACCCCAGGGGCTTTCTGAAGAGTACTCTTCCAAAACAACATCACAACAACACGCTTATATGTCTACTTTCTAGTCCAAGGACCACTCAAGGCGCTTTTACAATGCAAGCAGCTTTCTCTCTGTTACACATATAGTTACAAAGTTAATCCCATACATCATAGTTCATGTAAATTCATCTAGGCAGAACTTTGCGTTATCAATTAGAAGAGACAGTGTGTCTTTGGAGGTAGGAGGAAACTGCAGTACACAGGTAAATCTACGCAGACACCAGGAGAACATGAAAACTCAACACAAAACAACCAGCTGAACCAAGATAAAACTGAACCTTCAAGCTGTGAAGTGTCAGTGCTAAAGACTGAAGTACTGTACTGCTGTCATAGTAGGTCCAAAAATCACCATAGTAGGACCCAACATCACCATGATAGGGGCAACATCACCATGATAGGACCCAACATCATCACAATAGGACCCAGCATCACCATGGTAGAACCCAGCATCACCATGGTAGGACCCAGCATCATCTTAGTAGGAGTCAACACTGCCATGATAGGACCCAACATCAGCATGGCAGGACCCAGCATCACCATGATGGAACCCATCGTCACCATGATAGGGGCAACATCACCATGGTAGAACCCAACATCACCATGGTAGGACCCAACATCACTACGATAGGACCCAACATCACCATGGTAGGACCCAACATCACCATGGTCAGACCCAACATCAACATGGTAGGACCCAACATCACCATGATAGGACCCAACATCACCATGGTAGGACCCAACATCACCATGATAGGACCCA
>JBAMYA010000007.1:2736914-2768675 GCA_037176975.1 Arrhamphus sclerolepis | reverse complement strand
ACACACACACACACACACACACACACACACACACACACACACACACACACACACACACACACACGCACGCACACAAATCAGAAAAGTGGATTGGACTGATGCAAATGGCTATGCAGCTGAAATTATTTTAAGGTGGGGGGCCATGACATAAATACTATCTGTTAAACTACAAAGTCATCATACGTCTCATTAAGTAGACAACAGCTGGACTTAGACATACTAAAGGATTTTATACACACAGACACACGTGCACATTATATATAAACTAAGAACAAAAAGCAAGGAAATGTGTGTTTAGTGGATTATTCCTTTGCTGTAAAAATGCTTCTCGGCAATAAATCATGGACCTCTGGAAAGCCTAATAATTACCCTTTTAAATGCTGCCACATTTGTAAGGAATGTGCATTTGTGAGATGAGCAGCAGAGCTGAGATACGGGCTGCACCCGTGCAAGATTGGCCAAATCTTCTCTGCCGATACTAAACACCTTTTATTGGTTGTTTTTTTTGTCGCTCCAGTGCAAGTCAAATTCAAGTTTGTGAATGATGGGGTACAATCTACTATACATGGATAAAACCAAAGGTCTTTAGAAATGTGGCTCCACATATTTGCTCCTCCGGGACACCACATGTCGTTTCCTGATTCTTCAAGCCTACATCATAAGATAAGATATACTTTATTGATGTCCGAGGGGGAAATTCATTAGTTGTGCTAATGTGATTATTAGGGGAAGATATCAAAAACAGAGGAACCTAACACTTGTGGTGCAGTGTGGATCAGTTTTGTTTTAAAAGAGCCTCTTTTTAAAATGTATTTATTTATTTAAACACGCTAGGGTAATCATAGTCTTACAGTTGTTTTCAAATTATAGCTGCCTGTCGGAGAACCTTACAGTGCAAGAAATATCTTACTGGGTGGAGACTTCAAATTGATCAAATTCAATTTAATTTGAACTATCCATCAGCTTAATTATCTTGTGTTGTAACTGCAAAGGTGATTACCAGTTTAAACTTTTCAAAAAGCCTAATTTTTAAAGCTAAATTAATTGCCTTTTTATGCAACTCAGAAGCTCGTGCTTAACAACTTCAACTTACGCTAGTGAACAATTCCTCTAGTTCATCCTCTAAATCATAATAGCTGTATTTTACCCTATAAGATCATGAAAACTTCATATTTGAGGTGTTTTAAACACATTAATGAAAGTTCTATTGCCATTGTATAAATATATATACATATATTTACTCATGTTCGTTGATGTAGAGCTCTGATAACTCATGCCATGCTTCCTGGTCCCCAACAAACCTGTAAAAAGCAAAGTGACATTAAGTTCTCCTCCTCAAACAGGGTAATAAAGTGATTATATTTGTAACATATTGAAGTAAAAAATGAAATTGCTTAATACAATAGCACTAATGACTGTCTGTAAGTGCCAGCTCTACTGAAAGCAGACTAGGTTTTAATTAAAATAAAAGCCAGAGGAGATGAAGAATACGAGGTGGTGGTTTTACCCTCTCCCCCTCCGTTAGAATACTCACTGCTCCAGATACTCATTAAGCTCCCTTATGGCTTCAGTGCTCTTCCCCTGGGCCTTCAGTATAGAGATCTTGCGCTTTCTTGCTGCCTGTGGAGGGGAGAGTAAACAGGATTAGGAACTAAGAAGAGCTCCTCAAGTGTTTGTGTGAAGAGGTGAAAAACTTGAGTGAGCCCAAGAGTTTTTCTTTTCAGTGCACCATATATACCTCTTAACCCGTGAAGACCTGAGGTGCTCTCTGGACATGGCAGCCACCATTTCCAAGTACTGCACCAGCCCTTAATGATTTGGGACTAAAATACAACAATGCAGATACAAGATAGAGACACTTTAAAAGACAAAGATGTCTCTGTCATGTTTATTAATATAAAGCCATGTCTACCAGGAGATGGGAGGACATTATGAGTCAATGTTTGGGAGCTGGAATAAGCTCAGTGGCTGAGATAAAGTGGTGAGTCATCCCCTTACCAAGTGGGGAAAATGGCACACTCCCACAAACCCCAACGCCTGTCTTCCTGCCGGCACTGCACGCATCAAGCGCTGCAAAGCCCGACTTACATCAGCTGAAAATTGCTTTCCACTCCTTTTTGATGTTGAACTGACCTTAAGGTGGATTAGATTCTCATCAATCTGAATTAGAAAGTATTACCCCTACTGCTCTGAGTTTTCCAAATGTTCAAGCTGCCTCCCCCTCCTCCTTTTGATAGTGAGCGAAAACCTTAACAGGAGGCTGCTGCTCCATTAGGAGCGCGCTGCCCTGCCACAACTCCTTTTATTTATGAACTGGCACTTGATTGAGTGGGGCTTCCTCTCCTATGCTCATAACCAAAGCCATTGAGGGTTGTGCATGAGTCATGTCTAGGGGACTGTAAATTTGGGTCTCCGCTGACACTTCCATCCCCCCCAAAAAAATCCACTTATCCATCAAGCTGGGACAGAGACCTGCTGAGAGACTGCAACCTCAACTGACAAGCAATATTTTAGAAAAAAGGCAAACAGGCAGCAGGATAACAGCTTCATAAAACAAGCAGGAAGGATTTCCACCTACAACACGTCTTACTCAGCTGCAGAAGCATATGAAGATCTTTAGTGTGGGGGTATTCAAAAGGAAACTTGAGAGAAAATAATTAAAACATCTTAGAAAGTTATCAATCAACATGAATTGATGAAAGGTCAGTCAGTCACTTCAGTTTTTAAGTCCCCTGGCTGTGAAACAGAGATCACACGATTTTACCTTGCAAACTCCACCAGCACATGACGCTATGTGAAATTTAGGAATTTCTACACACTTCAGACACTTCAAATTACAAGCATCTGGGATCTTTTCTCAGTTAAAACCAGAAAAAGGGAAACCTTAAAAAAAAATAATAATAAAAAAAACAAACACTAGAGTGATGTTGAATGTTGATTTCTGTTCTGTTTCACGCTTGAGTTTTTTTTTTTTCTTTTTGTTGCTTTTTTTTTTTTCCTTTCTCAGATAAAGAGCCACTCAGAGCTCAGAGGAACATATGGAAGTTAGTAGCCCAGAAGAGTCACACAGCACTTTATTAAACAAGCAGCAATTCTAAACCACTTCTCTCTCTCTCCTCCTTTCTCTAACTAATGATCCAGAAAAAACTGGCATTGGGTCTGATCCATGTGTTGTTGTGATTCTTTTTCAATTAGCACTCTGAGGAGACTTTAGGAGTGAGGACTGGATTATTAACATCACTCCTGGCTCTGGGCTAAGACCTACCGCAACCTTCCTTTATAAAGTAATAAGAAACATCAGAACAAGGGTGGTTCACTTAGCACACTACACATACCTGAAAAATTGGGATCAAGACAAGGAGTCAAGAAGAGAAACTTTTTTTTTTTTTGGTAACTCAACCAGTTCCAGTATTCTTCCAGAATATACACTTTTTTTTAGCACTTTGACAAACATACTGTTATCTTACAATGAATATGGCAGAGGGTTATGGATCAACTTCTGATGCAATCTCTGTTACCTCAATGGCTTATTTAAGAAATACTTTCTTTCATATTGAACAAATCTGGTGTAATTAAGCAATTCCACACACTATTAAACAATTAACTCCTACATGCTCGTATGCAAATATTGTGGGCATCATTTAACCTAAAATACTCACGAGAAAACTAACACAAAAAAAGAGACGAACGCACTTTATGCATGAGGACCAAAATTTTGCCAACCATTTGCTGTAAGTACTGGAACACAGTAAGCAATGGAAGGGGGCAAAGAGACTGAAGCATTTTTTGGAAAGGCCCATGGCAAATAGAATTTAAAAAAAATAATAATAAAAAACCTTGAGCAATTTTTGTTGATTCAACAATTTTGGTTAATGCGTACCACATCTATTCCACAGCCTGTAATTACAACAGCTCAGTTTCCAATCTCTGCTTCGCATGCTGGGATGCCTCGCAAGTCTTCCTTCTAGTCGCCAATTTTCCGCCATTTCTCAGGCCCATCTCCTGCCCAGATCCTTAAGAGCAATGTGGAGAACATGCAGGGAGGAGACTGTCCTAACCCCAAGACAGGTGACCTAAATGATGTCATCGTATTTTCACACCATCGTCCATCAATACTCTTACTAAAGACAAGGATTGTGGGAAAAAGGTTGAGGGTCAACATCCCAGAGACAGGGAACATAATTGTGTGTTTTGTTCCATTTCCAGTCCCAGGTTTGATGGCTTAAGCTCACAAGGGTGGCAACCTCCAGCATGCAGAGACCAGGAAACGGACCATTCCCTTTCCGAGGATGTCCCGCGGTCTTCATTAGATCTGTGCCATGCTGGGGAAGTGCCCTGATTCACTGAAATTACAACTCCCATTGTCAAAACAGTTGATGCAGAGCAATTTGTCACAAATTAGAGAAGTTACGAATCATGAATCATGCATTTGTTGCAGATACAAAGAAAGCTGAATAAAAATGTGTTGGCACTTTTTTTATTTTTTCTTTTGTCAGAATTGAAAATGCCATGAGACTGAAAAAAAGATACTGGCTCTTTCATATCTGTAGTGTTTTGTTTGTTTCTTTTTTACTTTTCATTTCCTTAGAGATAGACATGGTTTTAGGAATTTTATGAAGAGTGGTTGACATGGCTTATAGCTGCTAAGATACTAAGAAATGTATTGTTGTTGTTGTTTTGATATACAGATTATGTCTGCGCCTTCTTATGCATAAAGTATGACAAATCAACTGGTAAAGTTGTGGCCCAACTTGTTCTTTATGAACAGGTCACTCACAAATGCTGGAGTTGTTCTACTGGAACAACTTGTTACATCTACACATCAGTATAGTCAAGCTGTTATCTCAGTTAGTGAACAAACATTTCATGTCATCTGCTGCTCATCTTATTTTCATACTGCAGCTATGGCTGTCAAAATAACCGCATATTTGAAATGGCGCAGTACTGACAAGCCAACTGCAGGGAATGCCAAGCAACCGCCACAACTAAATGTTCCCTTATTTTCCTTGTTTCGTGATTTGATGTGGATGTACTGAACAACGGTTTTAAGTTTTGAGTCGGTACATCAAGCAGTAAAGCTTGCTTTCTAAACCCTGGATATGTGGCACTGAAAATCTCTCCCTCCAAGTGCACTGATGGAGCTGAGCTTCTCCCTGGAGCTTCAGTATCCAGCCTAGGTGTCCAAACTCCCATCTCCTCCCTCCTCTGGTGGAAACATGAGGGATTGAGAGACAAAGACCCTCAATGATCCAATTAAATTTTTAAAAACGATTTGAAGCGAATGGTGAGGAAAGCTTTATTATCACAGTCCATTACAGACAGAAGTGAAGGGAATTTAAAACTTCTCTACGCTGCTGTGAGAGTGAGTGGGGTGAGGTGCATCAAAGGATTATTAGTTTTTCAGTAAGCCTTTTATTTGTTTTAGCACACAGCTGACAATGTGAAGAATTTTTGCACAGCATCCAAAGTACAAATGCCTATGGTGTTTCTCAGCTTAGTGTTACATGGGGAGTCTCAGCTGAGTAAAAAGAAATACTGAACACATCTAAATCGATCCATATGTCAGAATGGCATGGGCAGATCATCTCTGGGGAAACAGAGGGATAGATGTAACCAAAATAAACAAAAGTTGTGGTTTCGTTTGAAAACTCTTCAAAATAAATTTCTTGCATGGCCACACGTCCTTATGGAAACAATTAACTGCAGGTACAATGTGTTTGGGATGGTGATGTGGTACTGGAAGAACACTAAACATTCCCCTGCAAGATGAACAAGATATTAAAAAAGAAAAGATAGAAAGAAGTCAGGATTATTTCAGACTCGTCTCTGTTATCAGTTGAGTGCATAGCATATTTTGCACCTGAATGGATAACAAAGTTAAGGTGGAAGATTAAAGGTAGTAGGTTTAGAAGACTGAAAACCTCCAATCAATCACCATCTTCAAAGTACAGACCTTTACATATATTCTACTTCCACCAAACATATCTAACGCTAACTAAGACCATGAATCACCCCCTCAACAACCCAGCCCCCTCCCTTCAACAGTATTCACTTGTGTGGGTGATAGGCGGATCAGCATTGTGGTTGAGGCCAGACAGGCCAAGTGGAGTTTAACTTTAAGCGAACTCCTACCACTAACACCAAAGTCCGTTGACAGATTTAAAGCCTTCCAAAAAGCTGAGACCACAATGTGAGGCAAAGTGTGATGCTAAGCAGAGGGACTTTTTTTTTCCTTTCTGTATTTGCTTCTCACTCTTACCGTATTGGTGGGGTCATCTTGGAGAATGGCATCATAGTGTTTGTTGGCCTCATCGTATCTATAGAGAGACAAAAAGAAAAGAATACAAATTAGACCTTCACCCAATCGCAGACCCCATGTGTGGAAAGTTAGGTAGTGAGAAAAATCAAGCAGAGCTCAAGGTAATCAAGTTTGTGTATATGGCATGACAGGTTTCTGATTAAAGTGAAGTAGTACAGAAATCCACCGTAATCTAAAGGAACAAATAAACACTCATTTAACTTTATGATGCTGGTCACACGGCTGACATTCTCACAGGCTTATATCATTTAAGTCATGAAATCAATACAAACATAGCAAACTCTATTAAAATTGCATTTTCATTTGACTCTATTCAGTTTGATTCAGTTTTAAACAAAATTAACATACTACTTTTTCATCTGTCAGGACCATCAGCTAGGTAATTGATTTGACCGTTACTCAAACCTTTAGACAGGGCCCACATAATTCTGTTGAAATCTAATATTTATGAGCTGTTAAGTATCAAATTGTTCAGTATGGAAATCTGGAATTGGGAGTCAGGCACTTCACTTTTCACGTCAAATCAAGACACTGAGGTAGAATTTTTTTTTCTTCTATTGGGAGTAATTTCAGAGCTTGTGTTATGCTTTGTGTTGTGCATTTTTTAGTGGCAAGAGGCATGGCTCTGATCAGAAACTGTCACGCCCACCGCCTGCAACAGACAGAAGCAACTCTGTTTCCCATTAGCAATGAGCAGCCCCATTTCCAGCACTGATGATTCCCTCACATTCACTTTGTTACTCAGCCGCACTTTGGGAGATTTCAGATGGCACCAGGCAACCACTCACGAGCCACTTTGATTTGCTTTATTTATTTAAGAACCAAATGTTCGCGTGTGTTTGTGTGTGTGTGTGTGTAGAGGGGAGGAGTCTTACTGTTTGAAGTTGTGTCATTTAAGCATAGTGCTGTCTGCTGCCAATTAGATCCTGGTGTGCAGTTTATTTAATCTGACAGTGCTGAAGCAATCACTCTCAATTATCACATACACTTTGACATAACCGATAAACCGGCAGAGGTGATTCCGGGTGGAGTAATAAACAGATTGAATTACCTTTACTTCAGTTCAGTGAACCCTAAAATACCTCCTGTTTATCTTTCTTTGTGAAGCTCTCCATTCTGATTGTGGTAACATGTCAATATTTACATGGCCAAGACATACTCACTGTACGGAGACCAAAACAGGACAGTAAAGAATGAAAATAGGAAGCAGAGAAAGGCAAAAACAGGGAGGGGTTAGAAGCAGCAAAATAATGAAAGAATAGAGAAGCAGAAACCAGAACCGACTGAGGGACCCCCAGAATAACAGTGGGATCCAACCACTTCCTTCCCGGGAATCCCTGACTCAAGCTAAAGGGCCACAGGACGACCCAGCACTGAGATCTTTGTTCTCTCTATTGCCTTCTTCTGCAAAATGAAAACTGTGTTATCCAGTATAAACACAGTATACCCCACACACACTATTCTTACACACACCCAGGCCATTGTACCGCTTAGAAAATGAACACTTTCTCAATTAAACGTTTCAAAGCATCATACTTAACAGTGAGGACTTGCCTTCTTTTTTTCCCCCTCGTCTCTTTATGGAGTTTTTGGTACACGATGCTTACCTTTCCAAAGCTTCCAGCCTCATGCCTGTTAATCGCTTCACTCTGTGGCTATCTGGAAACTGCTTCCTCAGTTCCTGTAGACAGGTCTGCAAGGATGTGGGCAGAGGAGAGAGAACAATTATAGATGATGGTATTTAACTTTGTGTTACACTCTCATTCTCATCAAGTTTTTTATATACAAATCAGTTGCACTGTTTAATACTTGAGCTAAATAAACATAATTCATTGATAAAACAGCCTGTTGTGTGGACAAACACATTGTTTTACACTTGTTTACAGAGAGAACAGTGGGGATTCTCACAATCCCTCTACAGCAGATGGGAATTTTAAATATCGCATCATATTGAAAGAAGGTTAAAATGGTCACCAACACATTCAGTATTACTCTAATGAGACAGAAAAAACAGTAGCTTTTAGATTGTTTTTGATATCCATAGGCTTGGTACCTCTGCTGGTACTTCTTTTAGTTTGCGTTGTCTGCTTTTAAAATCTGGCAGCCGGTTGAAAAGAAGCCAACCAACAACAAAATTTCATGACTTAATTCTGCCCTCTACATGGGTTCTAATGTAGATACAGTATATGCATGGGTCAGACTTCAGAAATACGAATACTCACTAAGAAACATAACATGAAGCTTTACTATAGCAATTAAACCTAATGGAGGAAAAAAAAGGTTTAATTCCATAAATGATGTCCAAGTTCAGCTAACACTTGAAGCATACTTCCCAACTCATTTGCTACACCCTCTAATTCCAACCTTCGGTAAATTGTTTTTCCAAATTACAGAGAGCGTAATACTTTTTGGCCAACTAAAAATCAGATTTTCACATTTGGCAGTGCGGATGCCGCAGAGCAGGAATGGCTGCGAAAGCGTGAACGATTACTTTTGAAACTCTTGGGTGTGTGAGGAAGTGTGGTAACAACTTACCAGAGCCAAGTCATCCCGACTGCAGTCCAGCGCTGCGATCATCACCTGCTCATAAATAATCCAAACTGGGCAGAAGAGGCACGGACAAAGAAAACAGTGTTAATGTCCTTTCCATTCCACTGTCTGCTGTAACTAGAAATAATAATCTACTGAACTGGTAACTTGACGTAAAATCTTAAAGAGTCTGTCCCCAACAGCTGCATGCATTTTTTTTTCTTCTTCTTTCAAATCGCACTGGCAAGCTTTCAGAATTCATTCCAAAATAATAATAAAAAAGTGTTTGTTTTATTCACCATATGATGCTACACATACTGATGGCAAACTAGACATTACTAGTACTGCAATATCAAAGACCGTAAAATGCATTACTTTTGTATAATGACCTGTACTGTTGTGGATGAAGAATGGGAAAGATTATTTTTCAAGGCACCACAGAGAAACAGGACAGACAGGTAGAAAGGTATAAATAAATAGTGTAAAGGAAAATCAGTTGAAACCACAAGTACACCGCATAAAAAGATACCCAATCTTTTTTCCCCTAACTGTCTGATATTAAATCAAGACTACACTTGTTTTGTTTTCGGTCCGTTATGATGATCATTTTTTTTTATACATTTGCTAAATGCCAGGATAATGAATGAGATCATTTTTTTTAAAGATAATTTGTTATCACTTTCTTCAAAATTCAGAAGTTTACATACAGTTTTAGTATTTGGTAGTTTGGCCTTTAAACTGTGTGAATTGGGTCAAATGTTTTGGGTTTCCGTCCGCAAAGTTCTCACAATAGTTTACTGGAATTCTGGTCCATTTCTCCTGACAGAACTAGTGGACCTGAGTCAGGTTTGTAGTCTGCTTTGCTCACACATATTTTTTCAACTCTGCCCATTCCCTGTAGAAAACATTGACTTTGTTATTTTTAAGCCACTTTGTAACTAATTTGCCTGAATGCTTAGTGTCATTGTCCATTTCTAAGACCCTAAGCTTTAACTTCCTGGCTGTTCCAATAATATTTCTACATAATGTTCCTGTGTGTCTGTTTTGTAAAGGGCACCAGTCCCTCCTGCAGCAAAATACCCCCACAACATGATGCTGCCACTCCCATACTTTGCAGTTGGGATGGTGTTCTCAGGCTTGCAAGCTTCCCCCTTTTTCCTCTAAATGTAACAATTGTCATTACGACCAAATAGTTCAAATTTTGTTGTCAGACCACATGACTCTAAAAAAAATTAAGGTCTTTGCCACCATATCCATTTACAAACTGTAACCTGGTTTTGTGATGTTGCTTTTGGAGTAATAGCTTCTTCAACAGTTTAGCTTAATCAAATGTTGGCTAATGCCCTATGGACTGGACTAGTATAACCTGGGTACCTGCACTAAAATTTAAATAACACCCTGGTATCCTTGATTTTTATAGCACATTAGGATGGGATAAGCATAGCCTGTGTTTTACTATAATTTACAGACATTAATTACAGAATATGTCGTCAAAGCCGTGTATTGAGTGACATCCAGTGCTTCAATCAAACAAGCAAGGCGTGAAAAAAAAGAGGAGTAGAGACTGGACATGAGAAAAAACCCTAAATTTAATCACGGTGTGGGGCAAACCACATAATGAAACAATAAAATGGTCACTTGAATGAGACATATGTGCTTATTGTCATGGTAACAGTAAACAGAATTTTTCTTATTGCATGCAATCTCATCATCGCTCTTCTGCTGCTCTAAACTTCTCTATTTTTATAGGTATCCACGTAAAACGTAATGTAGGTTTACTGAATTTTGTCCCAAAATATAATCAATTATATAATCCACCATTCACAAGAGATTAAAATTATCCCACGACCTCTGTGTTGTCTGAAATAGGGTAGGTAATCTGGGGTGGAATTTTTACTTAACAAATCACAGGCATGGCACAGTGGCTCTGGATCAACATCACAGATATCGTCCGTTTAATATTACTGTAAGTCCTCAAGTAATACTAGTCCAGTGTGAATATGGCATTAATAAATAATTTGATTTCATAGAACTTTTGTTTACTTCTTTAAATTCTACATTTAAACAAAAACAACAGAGGGAACAAGAAGCCCTGGCCTTGAGATACCTTAACCATTATTTGGACTGGCACAGTGAAAGCTGAAATATACTGGACTCTCCTTTAGAGGAATAGCCAATTGAATCTCCCTTGCCGATACCAACTGCATGCTGTTGAACATCTATACATGTCACAAATTAAGTTGTTAAGTCAAACAAAGTATCACAAGGGGCTACTTTACTTGGATAAAGTAATAGGAAAAGAGAACTCAATAAAATGGAGGTCATTTGTCAATCAGCACTGGAAAAATTTGACAGCCATGGTGCTCGTAACACTCATCTAAAGGTTATAGCTGGATAAAATGACGAATATTAAATCCATGGAAATTTCATGATCATCACAACACCCTTCTATAATTTAATTATGCTTTTTATGAAACCTTGTCAAAAAAAGAACATCTTGAGAAGTATCAAAAGTATTGTATTTATCCATTTAATTCTAGCCAATCTGAAGCAACTGACAATTACAGAACTGTTATGTTTATTGATTGCAATAAAAAACATGTTCAGCCTCGTGGACAGAACACGTACAAGCCTCCTTCTAACATGTTTAACTCTGTGGTTAGCAATGTAACAAAGAGATATTTATTCTTTCAGTCAACTGCAACATATTACACTAATAGGCTGGCTACAGAAGCCAATTAATGAAATCAGTACAACATGTAAGACTAACAGCTTAGATAAGCAAACGGGACATGCTCAGCCAAATGAAGACCACCTGCCAATTGAACAGAAAAATAAAACCCGGCTCAACCCAAAAGCTGGTACACCAAAACAAACAGATGTTGCAAGGTTTTTTTTTTCCTCTTTCTTTTTTTCACTTTAATGATTCCAACTCTTGTTCTGATAATTGGTTTCTCATTTCACAGCCAGTTTAATAGCTGGTTTCAATAAAAGCATGGCATGTTAAGTGTTTATGTGCCTCTTATAAAGACTGTATGAATCATAATGTCTTGGGGCGAAAGGAAGAGTTTTATGGTGTAATGCAGCAGGACAACTGCTTTACAAAGGAAAACCATGACCTTTGCTAGGTTAATAGTCACTAAAACTTACTGTTCCTTTTAGTCAACAGTCCATTAACTAATGGACTATGCCAACTCCACCTTTCACACCATTAAAGCTACAGCCTAATGCTGTAGTTTAGAATAAAAGCGATTTTCCTCTCTTGTTGATCATTTCAATATCAATTTATGAAACCCTAAAGGAAATTATTTTATAAACACATATTTTTCTATTTGTAATTTACTTTATGTCTATATTCTTACAAATAGAAAAATATGTATTCATAAGTTCACAAGTTTTTTTTAGGGCTAGGGACTACGTAGACTATGTATGCAATTTAGTTTATGTATATATTCTTACATAAATAGTTACATAGTCTGTTCTTTTATTAGAAATTAAATCCTTCAATAGACTAAAATATATGAAAATGTTAATTTCACTGCATTCATATTTATTTTTTATTCTTTAAATATTCCCTCAAATCTACTATTTACAGCTGAATGAAAATCCATACAAGTGTGTGTATGTACATACATATATACACATACACACATCCTTTCCTGGCTAAGTTGCAAAATAAAATGAAGAATTGTGTGTAAATGATTTAAGTCTTCACAAACTTACTGTCATCTCCAAGTTTAGACGCATGCTCACCGATGAGCTCCTCGCCAACATCCACTATTTGTTCGCTGTTTCTGATGTTGTCTTCTCTCCATTTACGTAGTTTGTCTCTCATCTCTGTGGGCAAAGAAACCCAACCATGAGGACACATGTTTTTGCACCTCAAATATTAGATAGCTAAATGGTTATTCTTGATATAGCCAGATATGAACACTGCATTCCTTTAAAAAGCTAACATTCTCAACACTGAACAAGGAGATAGACCAGCTTCTGACTTGTCCAAACTTAAATATATATATATATATATATATATATATACATATATATATATATACACACACACACACACATGTCAGAGGGAATGTGTACTTGGTCGTGAGGATGCGACAAACACTTAACACTTTCCAGATTTAGCTGGATTGCTTTTACATCTGTCCAAAACAGAGATGTCAGCGTGTCATCTTTGTGGTTGTGGTTGTTCTGGTTGACAACTTTTATACTGCAATCTGATTTTGGCTTAAATGTGTGTGGCTGGATTTTTGGAGTTGTCATTGTTTAAAATCTAAGTAATCACAAAGGCTTGTTGGTCATAGCTTGATCTGGAGTTCTGTGTTCCTGACCAGCAGTACAAGTAGTGAAGGCTCATCAGACTCCTATACCCCTCATAGAAAACCTACATTAATTCAACACATTAGAAGACATGAAGAAAGTTATATTATTTGTGATGTTTTTTTTTGTTTTTTGTTTTTATCTTTCTTATGAAATAAACTATTCTGGAGGTATGATGGATGCTATCCTAGTCGAAGTATCCTGTATAAGACAGAAATGGCTGGAAATGGCCATCTGGTGTCCACTTTTTCTTTTCAGTTACTTCAAAATATAGAAAATACAATTGTGTGCAATTCCTCAATAGCTGCAAAGAAAATGAGCAAAAGAATAAAAACCACAGCCCAGAACAAACACTCTAAAATTAACACAATCATAGGAAAAGTCATGTGTAAAAGGCACAATGAAAGCCACAAAAAATGGTTGTGATCATAGAATAAAGAAAAAAAAAGAGAAGGTGATGGGATCCTGCGTAGCCCAGTGTTTTAAGCAGGTGGGCCACATACGGAGGCCACAGTCCTACAGCGGTCGTGAGTTTGACTCCCAGCTCACAACCTTTTGCTGCATGTTCTGCCCAATTTCTCTCTGTCCTGTTTCCTGTCTCTTCACTAATAATTTGGGCCATTAGAGCCATCAAAATTAAAAATAATAAAAATAATAATAACAACATAAACTGATAACTCTATAAAAAATGTGAAACCTTGAGTAACTTTTAATGAATGACATGTTTTCTACAATCAACATTGTATTATCAAACTCTTGAACAGAAATTCAAATCCCCTGTAACACAAAACCTAATTTTATATTTCTGTAAATGAGGGCTGGCACGTCAAAGTTAACAATCCAGTGTGAAAAATCCGTTATTAGATTGTAGGGCTGGGCAGTTGATCAAAACTTAACCATCGTCCCCATAACAATTATTTCAAAGTTGTCATCATTCTGTTATTACTTTCCCCACTTTGTTCGTGTAGTTTTTGTTAAAACATAGTACTGTGTTTACATTATAACTCAAATGTGAGGATTTTAATTTAAAGCAACGCACTCTGGTTTCAGCTGTTCAAAAATCTTCAATATAGAGTGATGCTATGTGTCTTAAAGATATGTACTCTTGGCATAGCTCAGTGGTTTACAGTGGTGCTACAATGGTCCTGCAGCAGTTACAGGTTCAGATCCCAGCCTCTAACTCTTTGTTGCATGTGTTCCTCTCTCTCTATCCCAGTTTCCACTGGCTAGAAAGGTCACTAGAACGACAACATCTTAAAATAGAAAACAACATAAAAATAATTTCTTAACATAACAGAGGTAAATTGTTCTATTAGTCGTGATATTTCCCAGCTCTATTACATTACATTTATGAGTCTCGTGTCAGAATACTTCAAATGCAAAAATAGAAGTCCTCGCATGTATCGATTGCATAGGATGGTTGACATGCCTACTGGCCCATGTTACCTCTAGGTGATATACAACGTTTTCAAATGGAAGTAAAAACTGTTTTTTGGAAAGTGAGCTCTTTTAACAAAAAAAAAAAAAAAAAAATGTTTTAGCAGTTCTTAGATGAGAGGAGACACTTCTGGGTGAACCTGTACCAGCGAGGTTCTTCAGGAATCACCCTAGTAACAGAAGACTATCCTCATGCCATACAGGCTATAGCACTTTTGTACTTTTAAAATCTGCATTATCTATTATGTTACCTCCGTTATTTATTAACAGATAAAAACCACAACATTGCGTTAGTAGCAGCAACCGTCGATACCCACATGCATTAATGTCGACCTAGGACTGAACTAGCGTGTTTAATCAGAGTAATGGCGCTTTATATTGTTCCACGGGGCTACTTCATACGCTTTTATCAGTTAAGTTGAACCCGTGAAGCAGTAAGCTGTTATTAAGCACTACATCTACACACGCGAGAGGTTAGCACACCGAGCTAGCTGGCGTTAGCTGAGCAGCTCAGACGCTTCGGGCTTCTTCTGTGGTTTCACAGTAAGGCAGCGGGGATTCTGCACCTTATTCTCACACACACACAAATACTTAAAACCTGAGAAGAACATATGCCAACGTGCCGCACGAGAACAGTGCATCTTGACTTACCTTCCCATCCCACATCGTACATTTCTGACACAGACGCCATGATGACAACATACGGCTACGTCAGAGGTACTCTAGCTGAGGATTTTTTTTTTTAAAGAAAACTTTATTTAGCATCATTTATTTACAATTGAGATGAAATTCCTTATTAAATATCTCAAACGTATCAAAATTAGTAAAACTAATGAAAGACTCCTTAATTTATACACAATTTTTAAATGTGCGAGTCTTATTTCTGAATTTTTTGTCTCTTATTTTATTTGTTTTATTTCATGATATCCTTTTTTTTGTTAAAAACCTATGTGCTCTTGTTTTTTTTCTGTTTATATGCTCTCACTTTAATATGACATCATACACTGGTATCTGTAATGTACATATAACGATGCTGAATTTTATGTGTATCACTGTCAATGTTTATTTAAAAACAAAAACAAGAAGAAAAAAAAAAGCAGCCTAATGGAACAATACAAGAACAAGACAGAACACCAAAACAAAAAGGGCATGAAAGGGCTCAGTGCAATGAAAATACACACCACCTGAAGGTGAGCCTAATGAAAATAATAATGACAAGGAGAAGAAGTGTGACATTATCCATTGTTGTATTAATGGGACAGGAGTAGTAGTAGCAGCAACAGCAGAAGCATTATCTTACAATTATTTTGCCTTGTTTTATAATTCTGCGTGATGTGATCACATAAAAGGAACCATCTAAAAACTTTTTTCATTGCCAAAGGCGTATTTATTTTGTCCATGACTTCCATTCTGATTGAGTTCATACTGGTCAAATCATTATGACTTTCAAGCCCACATTGGATGTGGTCTTATTGTTTGTGTTTATGCCATGTCCTGGCTAAAACGCAAAACAAATGTGATTCCAGTGTAAACCTACACTTAAATACCCATAGCAGTCTTTGGCAGTGAGCAATATACATCATGATGACTAACAGGCTGCTGTCCTCGTGCTCCCTGTCCATTTTTATATGCTTCTCCATCTAGGTATTGTGTAGCACAATTGGCTGAGCCTAGAATAAGCTTTTGCTTGTTCTTTCTAAGCATTATGTCCTGATTTCCCCAAGGGCTCTGCAAATCCCCTCTGTTCACTTTGAATTCTTACTTGCACACTTTGTTCTGGCCACATTGCACACTTGTTGATGTGGAATCAGTGAAAACCAGCTTACAGAGACATTTCAGAGATGTAATGTCATATGTGGTGGTGCTCACTGTAGCTGGTGTAGTGTTTCATACTTTGATAATATTCTGTTATGAAAGGGCAACAACAACATTGTAGGTTGCAACATACAATGAAATGCTGCAAACAAAAACTTGGCATCATCAGTAATGAGCAAGTGTAAGCTCATAAAAGAATGATGAAATGCCATCACCCCTTTCACGGATACAAATAATTACGGTGTGTACAGTTTAAGTTACACTCAGCTCTGGCGATCTGTGCACTTGTAATTTTCAAGTCTGCACATGGCAGTTAGTTGATATGTGGTTAGGTTTTTGCTGGAACACAAAATACCAAAGTAACCACATTAAAACAAGCACACACTGTCCTCTGAGGGAGAGGGCTTTCCCTGTCTGCCAAGGTGCCTCTGAACGCCACGTCCCTAAAAGCAACCTGCGATAAACACCATGAAGTGGGCGTGACTCGTGGTGTTTCAGGACATGGGATTGAAAGCCCTCTGTGAACACATCATCCATAACAGTGAGAGCCAGCTGGATGTCAAGGGAGTCAAAAAAGCCTCTTGACATAAGGCACCTATTTAATTTGGAGGAGCTGTCTTGCACACGAATGTCACAATATGGCAGGTCCATTTCAGTCTTCTGAAAACCCAAATTGTACTATTTGACTGGTGCTTACATAGGTTTCCATGCTCTGGAAGCCCCCGCATATGGCAAGCAGAACAAGAATATATATAGTTGTTTGTTTTTTTTTCCTTTAGAGTCTCCATGTATGAAGAAAAAAAAAACATAAATCTTCCATAAGAAATCCTTCACAGATGTTATATTTTGATTTCTGACAGAAGCAATCAGAGTTGGCAATCTCTAACAAGAACAGTTACGGACTAAATGTTGAGGTAACACTGAGGTGCTCTCTGTGGTTTCGGAATATTTCCTGTTCCATCTAGATTTCTGTTTCATTGGTGTTTTATAGTGAGTTGCATAAAATGAAGACGGATGAAATTAGTAACAATGTTTGGATTCGTTCTTCTAAAACCAGCAGCACTGTTTGCTTTGAAATCTGATGAGGTCTCCTGTCTGAAAAAGTGGCTTTCAGTTCACTGTGAATACAGATTACTTCAGTGCGCTTTGCTTTTGATGGACTGCCACGATTGCACCTTTGACCAAACCAAATCCTGAAGGAGAGGCCCTGAACTGAAAACTATGGAACATCACTATTAGACTTCCTCAATCTCTTGATCTCCTCTCTTTTGGTTTTAGAGCCAAGGATAATACTTCGGCCCAGGTCAAAGCAGCAGCCTGCTGCTAATTGACAATACTCACACAGCATAAAGGTTATAGTGTACTGCGCCCTTGACACCTTGTTGTGTATTGGCGTATTACCACGTGTACCATCTACTGCTTGCCTGGACTGAAGTTTGATGGAATTTTCTCTCAATAAATTTCTGCAAGGATTTAAAGTTGCATTGCAAAAACTACCTAAACAGACTGCAGGTGATTTATCACATTCATAAAAAGGGATTGCTCCATGATACTGATGAGTAAATATAGTTCCCTATGCACAGAATGATCTCCTTTTATTACATAAGCATTATGCAGTCTTTTTAAAGAGCAGGGTTGGCAGTGGCACAACAATTCCTTTCTCAGTTGCATCCAAGAATCACATCATTTTCATCCTTAAGTTGTGGCAGCTGGTTGAGTTCATTCATTTCAATAGCACTTCTTCTTTTGGTGCCACATGAAATTAAATTCACCTCAATAACCTCTGTTTGGAATATAAGTAGTAGAGGTTTGATATTAGTGCAAGGCAATTCTATTGTTTACTGCTTTTACAATCCTACTGTCACTCCAAGAAAGGATTTATTCAGAGACCTTCATTTAGCTACGTATGTCCACATAAAAGCTGCTGCTGCAGAAAGTGAAAATCACCAGGAAGAAGAGTTTTCGCATCCCTCATAGTGTGGGATGTACAGCATGAACTGGAGTTATCGAATTTCACTTTTCTCTTCTGGTAACAATGCTTGTTGCCACAAATTTGGAAGTGTCCATGTTCCCTTTAATGCCAAATTTTAACAGAAAATGACAGAGCTTAACTGATGTTCTGGGTAATAGGAAGAGCAAATTTAGGAGAAGTACTTGTTGGGAAGGATTAAAGAGGTCAGATATTGAACTGCCTTGTTCACCTTTTGTGATGTTGCAGACGCGCGAGTACAAGTAACTTCTTGTTTGTGCGGTGGGCATGTGCGGCACACATGTTCTGCCAGGGGTGCTCACTATGAATTTGTAGTGTATTCAGATCCACAGTCCAGGTCGATACCCTCCATCCCACTGCCATGGAAAGGGACAGTGCTGAAGTCAGCTCTGCGCTCGGAATCAGGAGTGTGGGCTGCTGATTTATGACCCAACATGCACTCTGAGTGAGGTGATGCATATCTAAAACGTTTACAGAAGAATCATTGAAATTCATATGAGATGCTGGTATTCAGGCTGAGAGGAGGGACACTTAGCTTTGCAGTATTCAATGGCCAGTCATTCATCTTCACTTCCTATTGATTAATATTTTGACAGATATTAGAGCGAAGCCAGTGTTGAGTGTCTTTGGCAGTGTCATCTCCACTCCCACTCTTGGGTTCATTTGTTGACCAAGAAAGCTTTCAGGGAACTGGAGAGCTGAGGTTTTTCATGGAATATTTGGCCCACTGCTTCAGCGCCCTTTAAGTTTATCCCATTAAGGCCGAGGAGTACTTTCTGCAAGGCAAACACATAGAATGATGGATAACTCTTGTGCATGCAGATATGTGATGATGTCCCCAAAAGCATGCTAGAATGGGACCTAGATGTCACATGTGTCCCGAGTCATCAACTGCATCTTCCTAAGAAAACATATGCTTTTATTTGCTAACTTGGAAACTGTGGATGACTGTTTATGTTGATTCCACTTTTATGTTTTGATAAGCCTTTAGTCCAAACCTCTTTACTGAGTTCTGAGTATGACAGGAGCTGCTGAGAGCTATGGAGTTGACAGTGACACACCTTTATGGGAGATTAAAGGTTGCAGAGTCGGACACACTGGCAGGACATTATTGAGTGAAATTGAACTGTTTTTGTTTGTTTTTAATGGATGTGATGCATCTTAAATATTGATATTATTGTTACAAAACTCCAACTTTGTTGAATGTACGAATATGAGATTTGTGCCACTGTGTCTCATCAGCTTTATTCCATTTGGTAAAAAATATGAGGTTTTGTATGTCAGGTCAGGTCAGGTCAGGTCAGTAACTGAGCTGGAGAGCAGCTGGTTTATGTCAGAAAGTCTTCATCAACATTTGCAAAAGATTTTACAGTTGATCATTTTTGTCAAAACCCACGATTTTTGCAATTTTAACTTTTATTTCTGAAAAAAATGTACATTTTTAGGACAAAAAGTTGAAATGATACAAAATTAACAGTTTTATAACTGCAAAACTTGATATTTTCCAACAAGAACTTTTAATTTTAAGTTAAAATGTTGCAATTCTGTAACATTTGTGATTGTTTGGTTAAAAAGTCTTGGTTGTTGGGAGGAAAAAAGTCTTGAGAATTTGAGATTTTATTTTTTTTAATTTTTTTATGACAAAAGTCAACGTATCTTTGTGATTTTGGGTGTTTTTGATATAAGGTTGAGATTTTGAAATTTGAGATTTTTATGGTTGAAGAAAAATCCCTTTTTTTTTTTAAATAAAATAAACATGTTAGATTGTGAAATTCACCATTTTTATGATAAAATTTCTTTTTTTTTTTAAAGAATTTTTTATTTTTATTTGCACTTATACAAGAAAATATTGTGATTTTAGTACAAAAGCCTCACTCTTATGATAAAAGTTACAAATTTTGAGATTTTGACAAAAATGACCTATTTTTCCTTTTATGACTGAGTCCAGAATTACGAGGAAATCTGACAACACAGCTGGTTGAGAAAGTCAATAGCCGGCCCTTTAACGGTAACCATGGTGATGATGTGGCCCAGGATGAAATGGAGTTTGACACCCCTGCTTTAGGTAATTAAAGAAAAAAAGCTTAGGCAGTGAAAATTATATTTCTTTTTACTGTGCATGCAGAAAAAATCTTTTTTTTTAACACAGACGGAGACTGTCTCGCCCTCAGAGTTTTTGGAGTGAAGCTGCTGTCTCTTCATCACCGTGTCATTAACTCGTGGAACTGCACTCGTACCTGGATCAAAGGAAAAAGAAACACTCAGAAAACAGCAGATTCAGTGCTCACATGTGTCTTGGAAAAGCAGCGGGGGCTGTTTTATAAACGGGGTCATCTTATAGTTGGTTAGAGACTCCGGGTTCCTGTCTGACTGGCACCATTTCTGGTTCTGGACGATCCAAAAGGACCAGGATTTATCATCTCCATCAGCTGTATTTATAGGAAGTCGAAAGATGGACTGCTTCAGTGTGGGAGGCATGTGTCTAAAAGGAAGCAGAATAATCAAGCGTTCACCAAAGAGGTATCGAAAATCACAGGCTGCAAATGATTTCTTCAAACCTTCATGCTCCATATTATTAGCGGCTCTGAGGCTTTATCTGGGACCCTCTAAGTCACTGAGGACAGCGCATTAACAGACAGGTAAATTCATAAAAGCCGGAGAAAATCCTGAATAGGTGAGAGGAGGCGACGTGGTTTCAGATGAAAATGAGCTGAAGGAGACGAGTGAAATCGTCCATTTTTACCCCGACAGATGAGCTCAGGGTGGGGGGGCGCTCACATCTGCAGCGGGGGGAGATGGAGACGAGAAGCCTTTTGTGTGAAGTCTGAGGTGTGCCATCCATCCTCCTAAAAAAAAAAAAAAAAAATAGGGACATCTTTTATTTAGGTGTGACTGTGCTGTCCCTCTTCTTATTTTTGGTGGTGGTGAGGGGGGAGGGGGTGGGGGGCTGTGGTGGTGGTCTTCTCATGTTTCCACTGGACCCCCCCTCCCCCTCACCTGTCCCCAGACGGAGTCATGTAAATCCATGGAGTCATCTGAGAGAAGCACGGGGCCTTGGGTGTGATAATGACTAGGAGGAGATGTGCCACAGACACATGCACGTGCACGTGCATCAGCGTACCATCCATAGCTCCTCTTGCCCCCCCACATACACACACACACGTACAGCACCAGCTGCAGCACTCATCCTAATGTGTGTACCTGGCCTACTGGAGGTCTGGGTATCCAGACTTCAGCTCCAGGTCTCAGTGGGTAGCTTTGAGGAACGGGCCGGCCGGGGTGGTAATAGAGTAAATAACTCAAATGAGGCAGAGTGTGAATTATTTCCGTGATGGGCTGGAGGGGTCCCCGCTGTGAATCTGACCAGGGGGTCCGGCTAGGATGAGCCGCAAAAACTCAGGGAAATGGTTCCAGGATGTCATCAGGAAGCGGGGGGGGGGGTATGTGGTATGTCAGCGGGGATGGGGCGTGTTGGAGTGTTTAATACAGGTGATGATGGAGGAGGAAAATTGCTTGCAGCAGGTTTGGACCAACCTGAGCAGCCCAAAGGAGGCGGACGGCAAAGAAGAGATGGATTCCGTCTCAAGCGCTCGCCTGCTGACATCATCTCGTCTAAGTATGGACATTTAAGTCGTTAAAAGTCGCTCTTTTGCAATGCAGAGGCCGCTCTGTCACCTCACGGTGTACAGACTGCATCCATACGCTCCATGGGGCTGCAAGTGTAACATACAGGGCTGTAGATTTCTGATATCAATCACAAAAGCAACTTCAATGCCGAGGGATGATTGAAAACCACTTCAAAAAATGATCCTGCAACCTTGAGCTTCAAAGCAAAAGCATGTTGCTGAACTAATCCAAGCAGGAAAATATATGAATACATCTTCCTTCATTAGGTGACCTCCAACTTGGTTACGCGGTCTTTCCTATTCTGCACCGACCCTCCAGTTCACAGACACCTCAGCACCGCTGACAAGCAAACAAAGACTTCAATGACGGTCCCTGTGTAGAGGAAGACTCTGCTTATCATTTCAAAGGGACAGCCCCTTTCACCCTGCACGCTGCACGCCAACGGACAGGGTGAACAAAAACAGTCCAGGTGGAAAGTCGGGTCCTGCAGCTGAAAACACGCAGCACCTGTCATCTGTCTGCTCTGTTTGTGGCAGAGGGATTGATGCCAGTTAGTCTGAACTGGTTTTCCTGTTTGAGTACTTGTTCTGACCTGAGGAATCAACTACAAGTCGTGTCAGAAAGTCAGAACCCCCTTTTTCAGCCCTGTGTGTAATAATGACAATTAGCTGATCATCTGGGGTCTTTGGTCCTGGACATGACATCTGGAAAAAAAACAACAACTTTAAATTGTGGCCTCAAATTAGCCCCTAAATACTGTTTCATGGCTTCAAATTACTATTTTATTGGCACAAATTAATATTTTGTGGCCTCAAAATAGTATTTTGTGGCTTCAAATTATTATTTTATGACCGCGAAACAGTTGACGGCACTCGCTGTTTTGATCTGTCTACTGCACCGAGAAAAATAAAAATGAAAAATGGCATTAGAAATTATGGCCTCAAATTACTTTTTGAAATTCAAAATTTGTGATAATTAGTTTTTCCATTCCACAAAATACTATTTTGAGATCACGACATGAGGCATTTGTGGCCACAAAATATGAATGAAAAAACGAATATATGAACACAATTTAACTTTGTTGTCCCACGCTGCCTGAATCAATTTCACAAAATCAAGCCAGAATGTCATGTGGGCAACACTAAGTACCCCCCTTATGGTTCTATTAGGATTTAAGAGGTTATGTTGCCGCCAGCAGCAGATGTGCAGATTATCTCTATCAGGCCAGATGTTTTGGCAGTTTGCTGTTCTGGAGTGTTGGGGTGTGAATTAACACAATGCCAAGAAAGAAAGACATCAGCAGCAGCATTAGGTAAACAACAATCTGGTGTTTAAGATTGTTCACAAGTGGAAAACACTGAAGACAGCTGTCAATCAGCTAATTTACCTCAACGTCGGACGATGCAATGCTCCAAGATATCCAAGACGGGTCAGAAGAAGACTGAAACCAAACCAAACCAAACCAAGTCTTCTGAAAAAATGTTCATGACCTCAACCCAAAGAGAACACTGCAGCAGAACCATAAGAGAGCTGAGCAGAAGCAAATGTCCAAAAACCTGAATGAGCCGCAGCGAAGCTGGAAAGAACGGACTACAAAACAGCTGCTTCAAGTTCTACGAGGTACTGGATCACGGGGGTACTAGCCTTTGCAGGGTGCATTCAGACCCAACAGCCCGGTAGACTTGGTTCTGTTCGGTTCTGCTGGTCCGAGTTTCCTTTCATGCTGCACTTTGACAAAGAAACCAGACCGTTTTAATAACGTGTTCCCCTCCTCACCTGTGGTGGCGCTGCCTCGAGAATTCTGAAGGAGAAGCCAACACAAGCAGTGAAGAAGAAGCCTGGTTCATCGATGCAGCACAACGTCAGTTTCTGCCTAATGAACTAAACGTGAAATTGCATCACATTCTCACGGTCTTGAATTTTTTTTAAATTTTATTTTATGGATATATACCACACCCATATAAAATGCAACATGTTTACCCACAATGCCCAGACTTGCATTTTTAGGCAGACCAGATTTCGCTAATTTGTTGTCATAGTGGTGTTGCTGTGCTTTGAAAAATAATAAATAAAAAAAATCAAGATAAAGAAGTTTCTTCTTCCCGTTTCTCCGTCATAATTAGCGCTGTTGTTGCTAGGCTACTGTGCTGTGTAGGCGCGTTATTTCATGGTGCATTCCTATTGGTTGGTTATCTGACAGAGATCGTAGAGGCAGCGACAGGCCGTCAAACTCTGTCTCAGCTCTGTGGTCGTTCATCTTTGCTCCTGTCTCATTGTCAGATCCACCAGCACCATTATTGACGACTGACCGCCTTTCATTTGAGACGGCTAAAGTCGTACAGTGTGAAACCGGCATAAAGCGGACCAGTCAGTACGTACGCTTCAAGCACAAAGAAGTACACTTCTTTGACTTGGTGTCGTCAGGATCGATCATAAAAATGTCACCGCCCTCAACAATGGCAGGATTTCTTCAGCAGTGAAATCTAACTTTCTCCTCACTCACTTAACCTCAACAAAGACCTAAACTGGCAGAAAAATGTGGCTGGACAGGATAAAGAGACCCAGAGGAAAAAAAAAGATAGAAGGAAAGAAAGAAAGAAAAGATTCATAAAATAATCCTCACACAACTGCTTCTCTAAAACACCCTATAATGTTCCAACATTTATGACACCCCGGCGAAGTCGTTTGATCCATTTTCTCCAGGTCTCAGATTGAACGCGGGCGCCTACGTTGAAGGTTTGCTTAAACAGCCGCGCGGCTGGTGGCTGCAAAGCCGGCAGAAACGGAGAGTTTTACTGAGGGAATACGTTTCTTTGTTTGGCTGGATTTCAGCTGGATAGGCAGTAAGCCGTGTAGTGTGTAGGTATATCCGCAAGATATGAGATTCATAAAGTCCCAGCTGATGTGGGGAGGGGGCGGAGGTGTATATAGGTGTGTGTGTGCTATCTGACTGGAGCATGCAGGGTAAAAAAAAAAAAAAGAAAAAAAGTCTAGGTGTGAGGGGGGTGCTTAAATAAAAATCTGTCATTTGGAGAAACTGGGTTCATTTCATGTTGTTGCGTCATTTTTATTTTAAACGTTTCTGCTGAAACCAGTCAAACTAACGGATAACGATGACTTCTCACCTCGCCAATCTTCCAGTCAGTCCATGTATGCCACTCTATCATCATTTTTTAAGAGTTTGTTGTCATTTTTTGCATTAATTTGTGTTACTTTACTTCATCCAGATCCACACGCTTCCTGGTGTTCATATAGAGAACTTCCATCTATAAATTCTGTGGGTTTTATTTTTATTTTTCCTTCGTCGTGTGTGAGTAAAAACAGTAGAAGAAAACAACATTTCATTGCAGCAAGTTTACTCGTATACTGTTTCATACATGAAGGAAGTGCGAAGTGCTTTACAAACGCATTAAGATGAAAGTGACAGAAACAATTAAATTAATAACAACAGAATGAAAACACAGATTTAGAAAAAATATCCAGATAAAAACAAGAACACACAAATCTGCAAAGAGTGAATGTTCAAAAAGATAAACTCAAAACTCAGCATCTCTGTTCCAGCTGAGCATAAAAATCCAGGTTTGTTTGCTCCTGATTAACAACATGGAACAATTTTTCACCATGCCATTATTTCTTTAACAAAGATCAAGCAACCAGTCCATCTATTTGTCCATCCATCCATCCATCTATCCAACTACCCATCCATCCAACTACCCATCCATCCATCCATCCATCCATCCATCCATCCATCCATCCATTAACCTTCGCTTATGTAAAGCACTTTGCATTACAAGTGTATGAAAAGCGCTTTATAAATAAAGTTTGATTAATTGATTGATTGATCCAGGTCTGGGTCAGGGGTACAGCATCCTAAGCAGAGAGGTCTAGACCTTCCTCTCCTCAGCCATCTCTGGGCTTCTCCCAGTTGAACAAGCCCTAACCACCTCCCCCAGGAAGCGTCCATGTGGAGGAGCAGCGACTCTACTCTGAGTATTTTCCGCACTTAAGTGCGATTCAAATGACTTGCATGGAGAAAGGACGAAACCTGTCTGATATGAAACGGCAACAGACAAACGCCAGTTCCCCCCTAAGCCTATGCAGGATCAGCTGATCTGAGTTACTGGGAAGATGAGTGCACGTCCAGGAAGTGCATGTAACTACTGCCTGTAAATAACTATGGACCAAGTCTAAGGTCACGTGACCCATAGATTTGTACAAAGAGCCTTTGACGCGAATTATTCATCAAACCACGCGGCGCCATGTTGTAAAGAGGCGGGACAAAGTTGTCAAAGCCAGTGGCACAGCTTATGGCTAGCTGTCAGTCAAGGACGTCTAATGACGTCCAGGCATCTGATTGGTCAGCTTTATTGCTTTATTTAATTTATCTGATGTGGTACAAAAAAATCACCCTCGTACAGTTGTCATGGATGCAAAATCTACACTATAACTATGGAGGAGAAGACAAGGTTTATTTTTGTACCAGGCTGTAAATATGTTTAATTGTGCTGCTAAGTTGGACCTTTTAACATGGAGGTCAATGGAGATTTACTCTGCGTTAGAGTCAGCTCCTAGTGGTCAGTAGGTGAACTACAACAGAACTTTAGGGGTCTCTGTCCTAGGTCAAAGTTAAAAGTTGCGGGAAAGTATAAAACTCATCCAGCTTGCAGAAGTAGCATGAACAAAGGACATTTGACAAGGACACCAGAAAACAACGAGGCTCGGTGGAGTTTTGACACATCAGAGGGGTCAGCTGTGGACTATATTTACCTCCCGGCTCTCCCAGCAAATGGCTGCTGCTCTCCCTCTCATGTGATTGTAGCTGTGAATGTCTGTTTGTCAGCAGCGCTTCTTCCCCGTCCAAACTAACACCGAATATCCGTCGCTTAATGGTGATTGAAACACGGCTGCTGCCTGTCGTGGCAGCCACTTAATGTCAACGTGTCAAAGGTATCAGGGGGGAACTAAGTCCAAAACTACTGGACTGTCAAATCATAAACACCACGGGGGGGGGCAGATTTCTCAGGGATCTGCAGGCAATGAAAAGAATCAGCGGAGGTTTTGACAGGGATTTCATTTGGCGTCGCTCATGTCTCCAAATTAATCCCGGCACAAAATTATGGTTTCCTTTCATCCCCAAAAGACCCATTTCCATGGCTACAGTGTCGGGATGGTGGTGGAGCGCGTTGTTCGGCTTTGATTAGATTAAATGTTTCAACTTAGACAAGAAGAAAGAACTCAGAATCTAATCTGAACAAAGAGAAGATTGCATTTTAACAGAGGTTTCATTGTTTTATGCCGAAGGAGAAAGAGAGAAAGTGTCGCTCTGACAAAAAGATTCATTGGCTGGCTCGTAATTAAGCTACAAGTAAGACATTTTAATTACTCCTTTTTTTTTTCTTCTTTCTCTGGTGAAGATGGTGCAGCAGTTTGCAAAGAAATGGACCATTAACTATCTAGAAAAGCAGGCAGAGGCTGAGGGAAGCACAATTTTTACTCACAATTCAGCAGTGGACAGATGCTGAATGCGCGTCAGTATGATCAGGGCACTTTCACAGCCCCGAATCATTTTATTTCATCAGCTGACTGCTGGCGGACCACTGGTGGACAAGAACAAAATGTCGTGTTCTTGTCCACCAGTGGTCAGCTGAAATCTTTGGAGTTAAATCTGCCGGCACAAATGGAGCTCCCCAGCTCCCTCCAGATCTGTGCGGCGTGGATACCCAGGGTGGTCTTAAGAGCCACCGCCTCGGCAACGCCCCAGGAGCAGGCCATGGGTGAAGGTGCTGGATGCAGGAATGCAACCACCACTGGCCTGAGAGGGGGGTTGTTATGCAATCCCATTTTTGTTTGTTTGTTTGTTTGTTTGTTTGTTCAAAGTGAGTCTTGAATTATATGAAATTTGAGATTTTATGACAAAAAATATCTGCTTTCTTTTCTAATTTTATGACAGAGTCCAGCAGCTAGAGGGAAACCTGTCAACATACTGTAGCTGGATGAGAAAATCAAGCATAACTGGCCCTTTAAAGGTAACCATGGTGACGATGTGGCCCAGGATTAAAACATTGACACCTTGGACTTAAGAACGTCTTTGTCCTTTCACATGTATTCATATTCATATGTATTCACCTATAGGCTATATTTAGTTTTTGGCCAAGTCCAAGGGTGGTTTGGAGGTTAGTACTGTTGCTTCACAACAGAAGGTTGCTGGTTCAGGTCCCAGGGTTTTCTTTCTGTGTGGCGTTTGCATCTTTTCTCTGGGTACTCCAGCATCCTCCCACAGTCCAAAAGACTTATTTTGCTTATCTAAATGTGGCCCTGTGACGGACCTGTCCAGGCTGTACCCCTTTCACCAAAAGAAAGCTGGTATTGGCAGCAGCAGATTCCCTGGACCAGGTAATCAGGTATAGGAAATGGATGAACTCCAAAACTGATTTAAATACCCTTCCTGACTGATTTGTGGGGAGAAAAAAAAGGAAGAAGAAAAGCTTATGTCTTTCCCTCTTTGCATTGTGTGCAATAGAGCCTGAAACTGCCAAAACGTCCTCCTGATGATCAGTTTATCTTAGCATTGCCTGATACTAAGACCAAATACGATCAGATGATTTTGTATTGTTTTGAGAGAAAACAAACAAAAATATGTGTGTTTTGTGTGTGTGTGTGTGTGTGTGTGTGTGTGTGTGGGGCTGAAGGCCATCCAGTGAGTTTGACGGACGCTGACGTTGGGCTGTGTTTGATCTTAATCTTGAAGGTGCTGTCAGCATCCATCACGCTCTCACACACACAGGCTCACATGTCAGGGGGCGGGGCCAGCGGCGGCACCAGGGAGGCCTCATGAATAATAAACAGCAGCAGACAGAGGTCCAGGTAAGGGAGCATGTGCACGCTCACAAACACACGCATATCTGCCGTATAGCCCCCCCCCTCCTTCCTGCATGTTTATGCATGGAGCCCTCTTTCATATGTATCGGCCGCATCATTCCCCCAGTTGTCACGGGAACTGATGACACAGGCTGCATTAGGAATGATGACCCACCTACAGATTGCTGTGCTGTTGTTACACACAAACACACTTTTTTTTTTTTACACAAGCAGGAACAACAAGGCAGACACTAGTAAACACACACACACACACACACACATACACAGAGAGAGTGTGACTGATGCTCAGAACATTTCCCAGTGGACTCTGACACCACCAGCATCAAAAATATACCACAAACAATAAATACATACAGTGGATAACAACAAAAAAAGAAGCAAGATGCTGTCCAGTCACCTCCCCTCCCCCATGTGTGACCCTGTGATGACCTCAGCCAGTCACCGCTTAAAACAAAAACTGTTGGCTTTACTCACAATGTGTTCTATAAATATATATATATATATATATATATATGTTGATTTGTGCATAACAGGAAATAGCAGGAAATCTGTTTGGTTCTCATGGCTGGCAGGCTGCCTTCAAAGGCCTTCACGCAGCAGTTTTACAAAAAAAACCATTTTACAATTCCACGGAAGTCACAGTTTGATAAAAAAAATTGGCAACAAAGTTTACAAATTTGTAAAATTCCCTTTTTTGAAAAGAAAATTAATAAAAAAAAAATTAAATTACATTTTTGTGAAAATTGTGATTTCATGATAGAAATTCAGAATTGTATAACAAAAAGTTTTTATATTTGGAATTTTACAGAAAAAAAATCAAGATCCAAAAAGTAATTTTACAATTAAAAAGCTGCAATTTTCTTTTTGCAAAATTTTAGATTTCATGAAAAGAAAATTGGAAATGTATATGACTTAAATGGAACAAAGTTTTCTCCTTAGGCATGGTGTTGCTTCCTTTCCATTGTAAAGGAATTATGTTTAACATGTTTGCTACATATTTATGTTAACTTTGATACCTCTGATACAGCTGTCTGGGTAAAACCATAGACTGTACATATAAATGGAAACAGCATCTGGTCACATGACTCATAGGTTTATATAGAGAGTGGGTCCATCATCGCTGAGAAGCCGACTTGGACACGCCCACCAGTTAGCTGTTTTTAGCTTAGCCTCTTCTGGCCCAGAATGATAATTCATTATTTTGTATTAATTTCTTTGCCGTATTCTTCTGAACATCCTCATTTCAGTGTTGCTGGGCAAAGGCTCAGCACAAGATGTTTATTTACAGTTCGGATGTCAATGAAATTATAAATACTAAATAGCTGCAATCATGAAAGCAGTAGCTAGATGTCAACCAATAACGTCTGACATGGCACCAGAAAAGTTCACCTGTGTACAGTTGTCATGGATGTAAGCTCTAACTATAGATGAAGGAACAGATATTTCTTCCAGGCTGTAAATAATTGTAATTCTGCTGTAAAGTTGGCACTTTTAACACGGAGGTCAATTGGGATTCGTTCTGTTAGGAGCCAGCACCTAGTGGTCAGTGGAGGAACTGCAACCAAACATAATTCCTCATTGGATTCAGTCCAGAAGCGGGTTGGTTTCTGCTTGGTTAAAACTGAGATGGTAGTTTATGAAGGTACGGTCCAGTGGGAGGAACCAACCATTTATAAAGGACTCGGACGACCTCAGTGTTGATTCTGGTTGAGACCTGCGGTGCTGAGCGCTGATGGTCAGAAAATTGAGAATGTATTTTTATGTAGTTTAAATATACTCCACATTTGTTTTTGGATTTGTTAGAGACGTCACTGCACTAAAGAGAAGGCCGTGGTTTGCCATTTTTCCCGATGTACAACCTTTGTTTTTGGGTTTTGTGTGTGTTTTTGGGGCGGTTTGTAAAGGTCAGAGGGAGTTTGACTTTGAAAAAGCACATGACGGCGTGACGAGAGAGAGGAGCTGTGATATTGTCTGAGGAAGTCTGGAGTACGTTAAATATGAGGCACAAATCGAGCACTTTAAACAGGTTCTCATTTACAAAAAAGAAGAAAAGAAACTGACGAGTGACACCAGTTATAAAAGCATTAACTTCCTGCTTTTGTGCTTATTTGTGTATTTCATCATCCACAGAGACCGGCTCTTTGTTTTTCAGGAACAGAACACAAAAAAAAATCCTCATTCTGCATCTCTGTCGTGGCGTCTCACATTTATCCTGTCACTAGTCCAAATAATGAAGTTTTTCCTTCTTTCTTTCTTTTGTAGTCAAAGTGAAAGATGCCAAATGATCTTTCTTTTTTTAAACCTCTTTTTTCTCAACATTTCAAAAGACGTGCCCGTTGGAAGAAGAGAATATATAATGTATAATGTAGACAACCAGAAGAAGAAAAAAACAAGACAATATGAATAATTAATATGTTACAATGCATATGTATAAACATTTCCATATCAAATAAATATCATTTCTGGTCTTATTACTGCTTTTTATGCTTTGAATACTGAATTACCCGTAAGATCGTTTGATCATTTCAGCAGGACGGTGACTGGTGAGTGTCGTGATCAGATGATCAAATGGTCCTGAAAGGTTCAGAGCGATAAAATGATCGCTCCTGACGACACAGAAGACGTAACAAATAACAACAGTTTTATTCCTGTTTTACCTTCTGCTGTCCAACAGGGGACAGTAGTTCATTCTAGGAAAGAAGAAGAAGGTGGAGAAGAACGAGTATATATGTATAAATGTGTGTGTGTATGTGTATATACATATACATGAACTCTATATATACATGAACTATATGTATATATTTCATGCATATGTGTTTATATATGTGTATATGTA
>JBAMYA010000007.1:2691804-2721958 GCA_037176975.1 Arrhamphus sclerolepis | reverse complement strand
GATTGAGATCTGGTGACTGTGGAGATCACTGGAGTTCAGAGAACTCATTGTCATGTTCAAGAAACCAGTCTGAGATGATCATGGTGGATTATCCTGCTGGAAGTATCCATCAGAAGATGGTCCACTGTGGTGATAAAGGGATGGACATGGTCAGCAACAATACTTGGGTAAATGGTGTTGTGAAACTTCCTTTTGTCTATCTATCATCTCCAACCAGTGTGTCCAGTCTCCTCTGACCAATGACATGAACAACTGGATATTTTCTCTTTCTGGGACCATTCTCTGTAAACCTTAGAGATGGCTGTGGTGAAAACCCCAGTAGATCAGCAGTTTCTGAAGTACTCACACCAACAAACATGCTACATTCAGTCACTTAAAATCATTTCTTCTCCATTCTGATTCTGTGGAACTTCAGCAGGTTGTCTTGACCACGTCTACATAAATAATTCAGCTGTGATTGACTGATTACATGTTTGTGTTAATGAGCAGTTAACCAGGTGGGGCTGATAAAGGGGCTGTAACTGTCTTTCTGGTTATTTTCATTACATAGATTGTAATTCATGCCAGGGAACCAAACAGATACAGGAGCGTTGCCCGGCAGCCACCAACAAAACATGGATTCCAGGACACTAAATGTTTCAGCTCACATCTGAATCATTCAGGTCTGAGCAGAAAGATTTCAAATTATCCAAATCCAGGGGCTGAGATGTAATTTCCTTTGATTACAGTTGATGTATCTCAAGAACACATTTCAAGAGATTTTCAAAAACCACTTATTAATTCAGCAGTCATTCACATGATATCCTATACAGGTAACTCAGGTTAATTGAAGCTTTGCTACCTTGAAACTGTCTCTCAAATCTCCCTTTGCTGCTTTTTTCTTCTGCAACCTTCTGACATAAATCATCTACATCTGTGTTCGACGTGAATCAAACTGACACTTTTTCAGACTCATTAAAAGTGCACAAAGTAAAGGAATAATAAAAAAAAGAAGCATAAGTGGAAGGGAAGAAAAAGAAACAACAAAGCCAAAATATGGTGCATAATCACGTCTACTTTCTGCCGTCTTTTCTCCGTCCATCGTGAGCCGGCTGTGACAGATGGCTTCTGAGTGGCATTAGGAGGCTAAATTAGCGTGTTTCAGGCAGGGGAGCGCCTTTGTTGGTGTCAGAGGAGAGTGTGATTAAACCCAAACTGCTGATAAGTGTGTCAGATTCACAAGTTGTCTTAAACTTCTTCTGCTAGTTGAAAGAGATTTCTGTCTGACGAGGAAAACATTAGAAGAAAGAAGGAGAGCGAGAGAAAGAAAGTGAAGGGGTTTCGTTGAAAAGGCTCTCACCATCGCTGCTGTGGCCTCTTCTGCCCCTGCCAGTTCACGAAGGGGAACCACTGAATTCCCATTGGAAGCTGTTGGAGACATCTTGAGAGGTTCAGCTTGCTTGTGGTTGCAACTGAGATTAGCTGCTATCTGTCCATCCTCATTTCAAGTCTTGCTACCAAAACAACATCTGAAACGAGTGCTGCTTCAGCTGAAACAAGGACTAGCAGAGGTCTGCTGGGACCCGCTAGTCAATCAACCAACCTTTACCAGGACAGAAGCGTCAGCCTTTTGCTGTAGGATGGATCCTAGAGGTCATTGTATTACCGTGGATTCACACATACTGCATGTGTCCTCTGCGTCTGTCTCTATAGACATTGACGTTGCTGAAATTAATTGTGGGTTGTGCGCACTACGACGTGTCCATCAAAAACATGTTTCCATCAAAAAATGAGAAATTTTCAACATGCGACGCATGAATGCATGCGTCAGCCAATCAGGTGGCTAGGCAGAAAGTGCTAGCCAACATAATCGTACATGGGGTGGGTTTTGTATTAGTCTATGACTGGACCTCCACTACAGGAATTATGAAGGAAAAAAATTATAACTTTATGTATTTTTTCTGAGCAAAGCTTGTGGTCTGGGTAAATCTGGTATGACTGCATTTGTGTGTCTGTGGACAGCAGTGATGTGTCGCTTGCTAAGGAGCCAGTTTGAGTGAATGTTTTTAAATGTAGCTGATGATACGTCGAGCCGATGTAGCGAATCAGAAGAGCCAACGCATACGACACACATACAACAACATATCATTTTTCTTCTACTATAACTGCGTGAATCTCTCACTGTGTAAAATCCGAGCACTTCCTGCTCGGCTGGATTAGTAAAATTAGGTTCACTTGATTGTGTTGAGATCATGTGGCAGTTGCAGGTAAATTCGTTTGAAGACATATATCTCTCCATATAAAAGAGAAGGAATGGTGTCAAATAAACTTTTAACAATTGAGCCTGTCCTCATGCGTGGTTCAGATCTCTGCTGAAAGTGCTTCCACTCAACCGCCACAAGTTAACGTGACATCCTGTACAAGTCAGAGCCACTGGTGGCGTTTTATTTTGAAAAGTCAGAGACTGTATTCCCCTGCCTTTCGCCCAAAGTGAGCTAGGATAGGCTCCAGCAGACCCCCGTGACCCTTTAAATTTAAAGATTACACATTTCTTGCAGTGGCCTCTCACATTCCTGTTTGTCTCCATTCCTGGCTGTTTTAGACTTTAAAAGTTGCTGACCTGCGATGGACTGGCGACCTGTCCAGGGTGTACCCCTGCCTTTCGGCAGACCCCCGTGACCCTGAACTGGAAATAGCAGGTATAGGTAATGGATGGATGGATGGAAGTTGCTGACTTGAGTCTCTCATTGTTTAGGTAAAGCAATGCACAGCAACAGAACTCAAAACATTGACAGGTTAACAAGTCTTTCTTACCATCTGGCTTTACCAATGAAGGCAGAGACTTACACACAGAACCCCTCCTTTTTGGGTACAAAGACGAGAGAAGATCACTGTTCTGTGTTCACTTCCAACCATCACAAGTTGGTGTTAGTGATCCTCCAGCCGGAAAATATTGTGCATGAGATCAATAAAGCTTGAATTGACATAACTGTTCTCTGTTTCCTCCTTTGAGAAGCAGATAAAAAGAACCCCTTTTAAGAAGAAGAAAATGAACAAACTGCTCATTGTCGTGCTCATATCTTTCCCTCTTGGCATTATGTCGATGCTCCAGACCAGCAAACAGCTAAAATGTTTGCTTTTATAGATGTCTGCACACATTCATCATGCACTGATGATCAGCAGCACCTCTTAAATCTTATGGAAGCAGGAAGGAGGTACTTTCCATTGCCCATGTGACTTTGTTTTTCTTTACTTCTTTTTGTTAAACATATAAAGGTATGGTTACATATACGTAAATAATACTAAAACTAGGAATCAACATGATTAAAGACTCTTTCACATGATTGTAAATGAAAATCTATAATCTGTACAATATATGATACACATCAAAATGCACAGATACATCCAAGAGATCACATATATAAAGAAGTGGTCTAAGAAACAGCAACTGAGGCTCTGCCCACGGCCATGAAATGACGGGGTACAGTATCACACCAGAGAGCTCCATTAGAGATAATTGGATGAATTTCATATTAATATATGCTCTGTCATTTAGCATTGCACACAGGCTTAACCTCTGCATGGGATTTCTTCCCCCGCCAAGTCCTGCAATCATACTCTTCACACTGATCATAATGGAACGGATACTGTAATCTAGAGCAGCCATGGCGAATGAGAGAAAAGAAAGAAATAACAGAAACAGAAGACAAAGTCCTTTCTAGTTAAATTTGTTTCTGCTGCTTTTTGTTTGTTTGTGATCAGTTCATCTTTGTGACTCATGACCTTTACTGGTGTTGCATTCCAAAAGACAATGTCACATTATGTGACCTGCTGCTTTTCCTTTAATTTCTTTATTTGTTTGCTTTGTGATGAAAAAAAAAAACTTGAAAGGAACCAAGTGAGAAAGCAAACTCAGTGGGTATAAAAGCATCCAAAAGGTAATCAGTGTTAGCACATCTTTAAACAAAAACAAAAACATTAAGACATAAGCAAACTGGTGAATTTAAGAAGATTTTAGAGTTGTATTTTATTTTGTATAATTTAATCTGGTGGCTTGGTGATACAAGAACAACAGAAAAAACAGTGATATTCAAGCTTTAAAACCAAATGATGAGAAAAATTTTCTGCAAATCTATTGAATGAAAATGCATGTTATATCCAAAAATAAATATCTTCTAAAAGAAATATTTTAAAAGAGGAACATAAGTAACAGTCTAATAATAGTATATGAATATGCGATACAGAAAAATTGTGAAGCAGGAAGACTAAGAGGATACAGGAGGAGCAAATAGGAGCTACCCAAGAACCGCGGAACATGACACGTACAGGGGCAGCACTCATACGGGGCTTTACAGATCTGTGCTTTTCCGGTCTTCCCTCCGTCAGAGGCTTCCTCCAGATGTTCCAGGCAAAGTTGGATGGATTGGTGGTTAGCACTGATGCTTTACAGCAAGAAGCTTCCTGCTTCAAATTCACACTTTTGTGGATTTTCTTCATGTACTCTGTTTTCTTCCCACAGTCCAAAAACATGCATGTTAGGTTAACTGGTGATTCTAAATTGCCTGTAGGAGTGACTGTGAGTGTGTGTGTGTGTGTGTGGCCCACGTCTCACCTGTAAAAGAAATCATATATTTCAATGGGACTGTGTTGAAATAAAGGTTAATAAATAAATAAAAGTTGACAGGATCAGCACTGGTGTCAGTGTGGATCTTTTTGTCGTTGAAATGATGGGAACACAGCCTGCACACTGAAATTCTTCACTGTTTTGTCCTTTCTCTCACGCTGAATCATTGCCTCCCATCTTTCAGCCACTTCACCCACATCATGTCAGCCATGAGATTATTTAAAGTCACATTGCACAAAGTGAAATCAGTAAACAGTTATTTTACAACATGTTACAATGTGTGATTGTTGTCACTACTTCAGAAATCTGCATATTTCAGGCTCTAAACGCAGAGTCATGTCATTAGCAGGTTGCTGCTAATGCGCAAATACACTGATAACTTAAAATTAGCGTTGTCATAGTGGTGTTTGTTTGCTTTGTAAAAAAGTTAAAGAAAAAGAAGTGTTTTCTTATTTATTTGAGTTGCACATTTTCTTTCAATTTCTCTATCTGGCGCTGTTTTTGCTAGGCTACTGTGCTGCGTAGATGTGCTGATGTTTACGTTATTTCATGGTGTGTTCCTATTAGCGAGACAGACAGAGATCTTTAAACAACAGGCCATCACATGCTGAGGCAATTTCTCCAAATTTTTGACACTGCTGATATCTGTCTCAGCCCGTCTTTGGTCTCCAGACGGTTCTCTCTTTCATCGTTGCCCCTGTCACAGTTTTTGAGCTACGTTGGAACATTTATACCACGATTGACCATATTTTGTATGAGTACAGTGTGAACCCGGCTCAGATTAAGCTCAACCAACCAAGCTAACATAGCTAGCTGTGATTCACATAAGGTGGACATCTTGCTTGTTCTGCTCTTCAACAACATGGCACCGCAGAGTAGGAGGAAAAAGAGATTTCAGAAATCACTAAAGCCCTGTGGGTGATGTCACTGAGTGTTGGTCCACTAATCTAGTCTTTTATCATAGCCATGTCAATAAAGGGCCAAAGGGTTTTTGAGTCGACTCTTAGAAAGTTACTTTGGTCAGCAGCAGAACAATATAAACTGATGGATCAGTTTTACATCAGTAGGGCTTGCAGCGGCATTGTTTGCTCAACCTAAATATACTTTTATTAAATATGCATCATCAACATGGCATTGATTCCCTGGTGCTATTAAACTTTGAGTACTCTTCATCACCTTTCTAGGTCAAACAACAGCTGCATCTGAGATATGTCAGTGTCTTTGATGGCTGACGTTCCTCCTCCTTCTGTGCTTTGTCTTTCAAAAATGGTCGCAAGCGCTCAAGTCGCCATGCGGCGATGTCATGCAGTGTGCCAATTCTTCCGGCATCCATCCACATACAGACGCAGACTACCGTCAAACACTTACTACAGTTGTTGAAGCCCTCCACTCTTCCTCCCTTGTCTCCCTTGTTTATTGCCTCTGTAGCGCGTGTCAAGATCTGTTGTGAGAGAACCACTTAATGAAGCCGTACCTGAATTTATTTGCCACTGCCTCTGCATAGAGCGGGAGAGGAGGTACCAATTATTAGAACATAAGAGGACCCAGTGATTTATAATTAACAAGCATGCGGGTTATAGTAAACATAACACTCAGTGTAATAGCCCTGGAGAGAGATGGGAAGTGGAGAAAGAACCAAGGAGGAGGAGGAGGATGAGGGAAAAAAAAATGTTGATTTGTCCCTTGGTGGATGAGCGGAGTCCTTGTGGCTGACGGGAGCTGTCTAAAGTCGCTAAATGAATAATCATCTGTGAGTAAGACTGGAGACAAACGCTTAACGAGGATGATGTGAACCTCACTGACATGAGGGGGCTGAGAGAGAGAAAGACGACAGCAAGCAAACATACTCGCCTCTGAAATAAATGGCATGCACATTATAATAGCAATGAAGTTGCTTTACTCAACAGGCCGTGGCGAGCCTCCTCTGTAAGGTTGAGTAGTCGTTTGTCAGAATTTCTAAAAGGCCAATGAATCCCCCCCGCCCTCGTTTCCAGTGGTGTGTTGCTGCTGTATGACGGGAACAAAAGATAAATTGTAGAAAGTAAATGTAACAGTGACAGCGCTGTCAGCTGAAGACGGATCTCCCAGCAAACATGTATAAAACATTTTTTACCCCAAACTTTTGGCTTTCAGCAGGCTCGCACTTCTAAACTTCAGCTGCACAAGCTCAGGCATGCCTCACAGCTCTCATAACGTGTCATCTCCTTAGTTTTTACAGCGTTTATTTGAGTGGCTGTAGCTTTAGAGCAGTGACGAGATTTGGTGAGGCAGATTAGAAACTCTGCGGTACCCATGCAAAGCTTTTATAAGCTTTTCTAGAGCACAGAGACAAAAACAGGCAAAGGTTCAACAAGTCCTGCGTTTTATGAAAGTAAGAATGAAATAATCTGAAAAGTCTTCTACAGTGGCTTTGTAAAGCTCTATGATACCGTTAAATTCTATTTTCTAATATTTAGTTCAACATTTAAGCCTGAATGTCTCAGTTTATTATGTTGTATTAGGTTCAAATAGTAACAATTCCAGTGTAATGAACTGTGCATTTCTTTTGTTCTCATGTATAAAACATTTTCATTCATTTTCAGTGAGGTTGGAGGTTTTGGATACTTTAGGAGGTCTAGCTCCTGCTGTAGTGGACATCAGGGCTCCTGTAGTCTCCCATCCCTCTGCTTAGCTGGAGATGTACGTCAAATCCATTGTGACGCTGGACCACATCGGTTTATACACAGCACATGGAGTTGGCAGCGGCTCTGACTCGTACATGGACAGACTGGAAACACTTCACAGGGTTTTAGAAGAGGGGTTCAGTTTAGATGTCGAAAAGCAAATTTTATTTGAGGCCACTCATCCCTTTTGAATGCATAATGAAAGAATAAGACACAGCGAGCAGACTACCGCCTGGTTCTCACATGCGCACAAAGCCTTCAGGTAACCTGTATGCAGATTTTTATTCTCAGTTTGTTGTTTTTGCATTCTTTACGACTATCACTTTTTTTGGGTGACCAAGTGCAACATCACGACTTAATTTTATGTTATTAATTAGTGAAACTAAAAAAAAAAAAAAGACAGACACTTGCTCCTGAGAGTGATCAGAAGAAAAAACAGAATGATTATCAACCAGACTTGTGTTGGACTTTTTGCTCACATGCAATCAAGCTGCCATGAATTTGTTATTTAACACCCATTTAACCAAAATCAACCCACTCGGCTGCTTTTGAATGTGCTCATATGGCTAAAAACTTTATTTCTGCGACTTTGATTCATTATGATATCCTCAAAGCAGACTCTTGGTATTGGTTTCTTGACTGAAAATAAGAGCACTTTAATTTAATTTGTTTCAGATGTAATTGCAGTGAAAAAACTACAATGATTGCATCTTTTATGACTGATTACAATAATGTAGAAAATTACAACCACCTTGCGGAGTTGGACAAAGTGATTAAGATGATTGTCTGATTTTCTCTCATAACCAATACTCACTTCAGAGATGGAGTTAAGAATAAACATTCATATCTAAATAACAGCGGTCCATCAAATTTGAAAGAGTAATTGGTGATTTTGATTGAGCTCAACATCTGTGCCATCAGTCAGTGTAGCTGTCAGCTTTCACGCATAACTGTACCCCCAACAAATCTTAAATAATAGCCTGGACTGGAAATGGACTCGTTTTCCTGGTTCTGAAAGAACCTGACAGTCTTCTTCTGGTGACGAGTTTCAGGTTTATAAACTGTTGTTGGGTCATTGATTTTTATGAATCTGTACATATATATTTTTTTCTTTGCAGAATGTGGCAATAACTGTCCTCAATCTTGAAGCGTACCTGAAATCTACCCTCACGTCTCTAGTTCTGCCTTTTGACTGGATCATAAGCCGTCCATCATCAGACGGATGACCCCAAAAGACCCAAAGGACCCTGAGTGTCCAAAGGAAAGGGAAAAGGAACAGGAAAAACATCAAAAGGTAGCACTTCAAAGTGGCAGGTGTCTGTCAAGTCAGCAAAGAAATTTGGGGAAAAAAAAAACACCATAGCATCAAGTAAAAGAAGAAAGAAAAATATTATTATTCCATTCTTGGCAAGAGTGTCTGAGAATCCTGGAAGAATCTTCTCCAAACACCACCTCCCAGCACACTTCAAATCTAACAATACCTTCAGAGAGAACCTGGAAAATCTGGAGAAGAAACTTCTATGCAATTTTATTTTGTTTATCATGTATTACAGAAGCTGTTTCTAGATGCTTCACAGAAATCCAGAGCATGACCTCCAAGCATCGATGACAAGCCGAACAGAGGCAACAAAAACTACCCTCAGGAAGAAACCTTGGGCAGTACCTGGCACAAAGGGGGACTCCCCTGCCCAGGGTCACCCAGGTGAAGTATGTGGTGGTGAGAGGGTCTTCCTGCATCCCTGCATGTTGACCATGCAAGATGGTGTCCTCAAGGGGCATCTAGTAGACAGGCATAGGTAACTACAAAACTACCAGAACAATGGAGCAGAGTCACGTTCACAAGGTGCTGCTAAGTAACAACTGTGGGAATTGACCATTTATGCTGCGTACTGGACAGGATTTCCCAGGAGCAGCACGTATGGAGTGAACAGGATTGGCCCTAGCACTGAAACCTGTGGGACGCCAAAGCAGACCCTCATCTGTTTGGAAGAAACATCATTACATGAAGGAACTGGAATCTGTCAGCTCTGATCTAATCCAGTCTAGAGCTGTCTCTTTAATCCTGATAAAGTGCTCTAGTCTGTGCAGTAAAATGCTGTCGTCTACGGCATCAACTGCAGCACTGGGGTCTAGCAGAACCAGTATGGACACGAATCCGTTGAAATTCTGTCTTTAGGTTATGAAAGTTATGAACAGAATCGGCGACAAAGGGTAAACAGCTTTGATGAACCAGCTTTGAGGTTACTGAGTGTGGTCAGCATGGGGTTGGTGGTCATCACTGTTGGCTCACAACTAGACGCTTCCTGGTTTAAATCTTGGTTGGAGCCTTTCTGTTTGGAGTTTTCATATTCTCTATGGGATCAGAGCCTAATGCCAATCAGACCCAAAATCTGTAAATGAGAGGTTTTTTTTGTTGTTTTTTTAAAGCAACTAACAACGAGTCTAGTAACTTTTCTGGTGTTCTTGGGGACTTTTTGTGACTGACATGAAAGCACGTATCGTTCTCTCAACATACTCTTCTCAACCAGCAGCGAGGACGGCAGTGAGTCCTTCCCCGTCCAAAAGCATTCTTAATGAGACCAGTCCTCAGCAGACAGCCCCTCCCAGCTGCAGTCAGAGAAGAAGAAATGATCCACCTTTGAGGGAACCTGACTACAAAAGAGTAAATCACGACCCTAGCCGGGGGCATTTCAGAACATGAATGCTATAAGATAATAACAGCTGAAAGAGTTGATGCACTAGACTAAGATGATCAGGTTATTCAGCAGCCAATGAGCTGCTAGATCTCAGCTACGTCCCTCCTCCTCTGCTGTGGATTGACGTGGCACTGAATTGACACTGATTTCAGAATTACAGTCGCAAAAGAAAAAGTGCAACTGAGAAAGGCAGTTCCAGAATGGAGATGGTTTTAGATTCCAGCAGATCCCCATAACCCTGAAAAGGAAGATTTGTGGGTGGATGGATAGATGGATGGATATGAGGACGGCTCCATATGTTCAAAATTCAATATTCAGTCAGCTGAAAAAGACTCTGATTGTGATGAAAGGAAGAATGTTTTGTGCTTAACTAGACAAAAAGAGAACTTGTATGTTCCATCTGAGCTGATGGGTTACAGCCTTGAAGGCTCTTGAAAAGAAATGAGAATGAATGGACAGAGAGCACTGTTCAAATGATCTGGTTTTCAGTTCACTATGTATTTTTTTGTAATCATCTGTGGATTTTGTACGGAACAAATAGTGACACGTGATATGACAAAGCAAAAATAAAGTCAGTGCTGCCTTGTATGGTTCCCACGGTAACATATAACCAATAGTGAGAGCTGATTGGCCATCTGGTATTGTTTTATGTCACTTCCTATTAAGCTCATTGATCCTCCCTCCATGTCTGCGGCATGTGGTTGATCCTGGCGAATCAGTGCGTGTCTGCAACATGGAAATGGTACAGTGTGTTATTAGAGTACATGGCTGTCTCTGATGTTCGCCTGCAGCTGTGCTTATGCTGGATGCAGTTGTGATTGGACTGTTTATGTAGCGCTTGATCTACAGAGCAGAGTTGAATTACTAACGGGGTATGGGATGTCAGTGGGTCACTGCGAAGGACAGCAGTGGTGAGGAAACATCCAGCAGCATGCTGACACATCTGCGTGGGCCCAAAAAGTCTAAAGATCAGAGATAAAGGAAGGACATTGAAATTAACTGTGAATAGAGTGAAAATTACAGAGATATTAAACAATGAATAAATCAAATATTAATCCGACATTCAGAACCTACAACCAATGTAATCTTGTCCATGCTAGTTATTACTTTCACTGAAGTGTTTATGTACCGTTTCCTTAAAGCACATGTCAAACTCAAGGCTTGCAGGCTAAATCCAGCCCGCCACTTAATATTATCTGGCCCACGAGTGTGACTGCCCGTTGGATTCAGTACTGACATCAAAAAGTCTGTTGTCATTTTAAGTTAAGAAAAATCGCAATTTTGTGACATTTGCGAATGTACAATTAAAACTCTTGGTTCAATCTTGCAAAATTTGCAATTTTACAACCACATTTTATTTTATTTTATTTATTTATTTTAAGCCTTTTTTTGTGATTTTATGAGACAGAAATAGTTCTTTTAGCACAAAAGTCTCTATTTTATGATCAAGTTTCCGAAATTGGAGATTTTATGACAAATATTGACTTTTTTTTTCTCTTTTTTTTTGCACCTGCCCTTTAATTGTAACCATGGTGATGATGGGGGATGCAATACAAGCTGTGTCCCAATCCAGCATCCGCATCCTTCAAAGGCCGCATTTGAAGGCCGATTACGTCACAGCGACGCGCCAAAGGCTGTCCCAATTCGAAGGGTCCTTCAAATGCCGCCTACAAATGCGTCCTTCTTTTCCCCGATTTGAAGGACGGGTCCGGTGTATCCTTCTTGGCCTGCCCTATCCCTAGATGCATTGCGGGTATAGCGGAAAATTCTATTGTAGCCCGGGAACGGAACTGTGTAGGCAAAAATTAAAAGCCTAAAGCGGTTTATGGTGATAGGCTTTTGTCATTTGTGTAGACATTTTCTGTATTTTATTTTGACAGAATTCATCAAGACAGCAAATGAGCTCGTACAGCGGGTCCTGTAGTTAAACTATTGTTGCTTTTATTAAGCTTTCATTAGCTTTCATTAAGCTGAGAAAACAGAAACCTCTTCGTGGGCGCTGTTGTAGTTATAAAATTTAAAAAAACGTAATAAAATAAACTTAACAAAATTTCGATCTCCATTCTCTCTTCGGTTCAGCGCTGTCACGGTTGCTAGGCAACAGGACGTACGCTGAGGTAAGGACAGGGGTAAATCTGAAGGCTAGACCGTCCCAATTCACAGCTGCTGACTTCCGGCCTACCCGGCCTTCGGAGGACGCGGCCTACGTAGACTACGTAGGACCGGTCCTTCGAAGGATGCGGCCGCTGGATTGGGACAGACCTGAATCGAGGACAAGCAGAGCTCAGCTGGTTGATCGATCAGCCAAAACTGGACCTCATGGTGCTAAACTCTGCAAGTCTCATTTATTCTACGTTAACACAGAGTACATGCAGAAAACAGTTATGATGAAAGCAGTCTCACCAACTCGCTGCACCTCGGGGCGGTCCCAAGGATTTTACCTGACACAGCTGATCGTTCCTCAATTTACCCAACACACACACAATGCAAGAGCAGTGTTATACGAGTACAGACATCCAGCAACAAAGTTTATCTTGGACAACAGTTTATCTGAATCTCTCCCTGCAGGATGATTAGCAAACAATGTATTTTTTTTATAAGGACATGATTATAAACAATGAGCACAATCATCATGTACAACACATTTCTCCATATTCCACTTCTTACTTCCTCCTGCGACTTCTTCTTGGTTGTTTTTCAAGGTAGATAAAACATTAGTTTCCTGAAAATGTGACTGATGCTTAACATGCTTCATTTGCTCCATTGCTATGTCTGAGCTACATACGAAAGGAAATCCAACGCTGCAGAAAAGAGCCCACACTGCCCTCTAGCGGCTGGGGGCGTAATTACAGAACAATATATTCATGATATTCATTATCTGAATATCTGACAGGTGAAGTGTTTTATCATCAGTATCAGATTAAATTATTGAGGTGTAATAAGGAGTCTTTTTTGCTCACTTCTCAAAGTGGCAGCTTTTGTAAACCATCAAACTACAGATGTTGCCATGGGGATAACTGGTCACGCTATCATCATACTTGTCTGTAGAAGCCCTTAATCAAACCAACAAAAGCCATGCAGATGCGACAAAATTTCCTCTTTGATTCTTCATATGAGTGTAACTATAGAAGTGCAACTTTGGGGCCAGTAAGATGAATCGTCTTCTCATGCAGTTGTCCCCCGGAGACAGGTGGCACCCACCCAGAATGAAAGGTGCTGGAACTAAAAAAAGGCCTGTTAGTGTGGAATACGATCCCCCTCTACCTCCTGCCCTCACTTCCTCCTCACTTTCCTACTGGGGCTCATTTATTTACATTAGCAAGAGGCAGAAAAGCATCAGAGGAAGTCTTAAAAGTGGAGCCACAATGACCGTTTTAAGCTGCCACCCAAAAGCCTTTTTTTTCTCCTTTTGGTTAAGAGGATTAGTGTCTGGTTCATGTATCAGACCTCTCTCTCTCGCTCTCCTTCTCTGGGACAAAGTCACCCCTCACTCACTCTTAGAAGAAGTAGCATAGTGCTACTAGCTGCCTGGCTAATGACATTTATCCTTTATGGAAATGGAGGAGGAGGAGAAGGAGGCTTTAGATGCAGATTTGGACACACATGTATACCTGAGACAGACAGACATAAACCGGCTGGCTACTTCTGTGGCATGCATTCTCTGTGATTTACACACACACACACACACACACACACACACACACACACATCATTCTCTTCTAGCTCCTTATCCCCTAACTGGCCACCAGTCAAAATAAGCCTTATTCTCGGGGGTTTATATTTTCTCCTGGCTGGGCTTGGCTAGGCACACTCAGTTAAGATGGCAGCCAAACAATTCCCCTTCCCCTCTCATTTCCACCGTCTCTTTCTTTTTAATGCTAATGCCCGGACAGATATAGATCCTCTTTTTGCTGGCATGCATAAAGGGGCCAAATTTCTGATTAAGTCAAAGACGAAGTTTCACATCACACAGGTCAAAAAAATATGCTTCACATTTTGTTTTCTCAGACTGATAATTCAAACAAGAGCTGAAAATTTGATACGTCGCTTGACATTTTCTGGCCTTTCTCAAAAAAAAAGAAAAAAAAGGACTCTGGCAATGTCGGCCGTGTTTGCTCAAAGTTAATTAATCTACATGAAGACCTTTTGTTTCATCTGAGGCAATTGTTAAGCTAAATTTGTGATTATATCAAAATTGTATGATAGGGTAATTTAAAGCATGATAGCAAAGATGTCTATTGAAGGTAAATTTGTTTCCCTCCTCTTATAGGACAAGATATTTCAATATTTCTGCAGCAGCTGAGATGATGGATTGTAAAAAGTTAGCTTTGTCTGATCTGGTCTCCTTTAATAAGAAACTGAGCCACTTTGGGAGTCACCCCCTAGTGGTTCTTTGAGGAATTCGACCTTAATGGTGTTGGCCCTCTGTCCTCAGGGATTCATTCATCCATTGGTGCACTACTGCCACCCGGTGTTATAGAGTGGTACTTTCCATGTAACTGGCTCTTTCTACGTAAATCAGGTGAGCTTCAAACTATTTTTCATCCCATGGCCACATCGTCACCATGGTTACCGTCAAAGGGGTTGGTTATTTAGTTGTTTAGTTCCCGCTACGATGGTGTTTCTTGACATATTGACATTAAGATCCTGTTTGTGTTCAGGATAAATCTGCTCATATTTGTTCAACATGTGCTGATTAAACAAGTGCAGAAAAAGTACTGAAAGAAACATGGAATTTTTGTTCTTTTAGCATGTGTTTTTCTTGGTGGCTAAGGCTAGCTGACTGCTACACTATAGTGCAGTATGCTGTCACAAATGCAAGACTTTGTTCTTAATTGTGACTTTTTGTTGTAAAACTTAAGGGAAAAAAAATCATAACTTGAAAAATTGTGTTGTAAAATTTTTAATTTTTAAGAGTTATAAGAGGCCAAAGCTTTTGACATACAAACACTGCGTTGTCATTAAGTCACAAATTTCATAAAATCATTTTAGCTCAAAATTACAATTGTTTGTGGTGAAAACTTGTAACTTGTTGACCTAATTTTACAACAATTTTTTTGAACAATTGCAACTTTCTTCATCTTAGAATTACACATTTTTGTCAACACAAATGATAAAAGAAAATCAAAAAAAATTGCAACTTTTTAATTTCATATTACAATTTTTTGAGATGAAATATGAACTTTTGAAAAATCACAACTTTAGAATCACAACTTTTAGTCTTAAAATGAGGAAGTCTTTGTAAGAAAAAAAAGAAAGAAATTTTTTTTTTTCTCTTTACAAAATTGTTACTTCTTGACATGATTTTCTGGCAACTTTCTGCTTAAAATTACTTTTGTACAAAAAAGGAATTTTTTATTATTGTTTATTGCTATGACTTTTTGACATATAATTGTGACTTCTGTGGAATTGTGCATATTTGTTGAGGAAATTATGATTTATTTATTTATTTTTGGCGGTAATTGCATAGTTTGCAAAATCAAACTTTTTGCTGTGAAATTGCAACTTTTCATCCTGAAACTTAATAATAAATTGAGTTTTATGCATGTGGCGTAAGTGGAGACACAACAGCTGAAAGGACCAAGGAAGAGATGGGTTTTGCTGTAATTCAGGCTTCCTAGTTTGATCCTGGACCCCTGAGAGTCTAAAACTATTATCTACACTAAGCAAACATGCCCATGCAGGCCCCCCATGGGTAGATGTGGGTTAGTAGGGGCAGGGCAAACCCACATTTATCCCACAATAAAATTAAAATAAAAAAAATCACCTATTATGTGTTCAGAAGGTCTGAGGATTTGTGTGCATGGGCAAACCTATATGGGGACTCACAGCATCCTTGCCCTTTGGGGCCCCCATATAAAATTTCTTTGGGGATCCCATAGCAGGGCCCTAAAACAACCTGCACAGGTCCAGTTGGGTTAGCACTCATAGATCCTGCCTCGTTTAATCCCTACATTTTCCCCACAAAATAATTGCAGGATTCCAATCCTTCGACCTGTAACACATAATATGTAACTTCTTTTTTTTTTTTTAATTTCTTCATGGTTATGTTTGTGAAAATGTAGGTTTTATACTCCAAAACCTCTGATAGTTTTAAGCTGCGCAGAAAATAGACAACAGAATAAACCTTTGACACTATACTAGAGGTGCTTATATTTACTCCTCTTGCAATCAAAACATGCATGGAGGTATATAATTCTAATTATATATCAGTAAAAGACCGTTTTTATACATACAAATTTTTTTAAGTTATCTCTGTTAATTAAAGTATTTTATTAGTAGGTTGAAGCAGAAGTCTCCTTCCAGAGGTGCAGCAGCAGTTTAACAGTTGGGAACCTCCAGGAGACATCAGGTCAGTTGAAGGAAGAACTCTCAGAGATGCTCAGCCACCCAAAGAGTCCAGCAGACAGTCCAACTCTTCTTTGAATATCAGCCTAGTGAGAACTATTCTCTTACAGATAATAGTAATATTGCTAATATGGTTTAGACTCTATGTGGCATCTTACAGGATTAACTGTATTTAAAATGAGGTTATGCTCATTCTCTAAAACTCACAGCTTTTATGTCTCCAGATCATCAGACTAATAGACATATTATGTGAGGCTGAAACTCATTATGGGTGTTTCTCATTAAAGCTTGAATGACAGTAGTTTCAACTGTCAGCATAATTAAAATATTTAAAATGGAAAAAAAAGCTCATTCATAAGCAGCAAACATAATTTTCCTAGATTTAGGCCACTATTTCCAACCAACTCTGTGCTCTACTGGATTGAAATGTAAGACATGTGTGGGGCCCCACAAACAGGTGGAGTCAAGGCTGGTGCCAATTTGGGGCCCCTGTGGGCAGCTCATTCTCAGCCTAGTGGGTATACTGTGGGCCAACTCTGGGCCCCACCATCAACCACATTCTATTTACTATGGGCTGCCCATTTTTAACCCACGGTAGTGGGTTTGCCCACAGGGTCCCCATCTAGGCCCCACACTATGGCGTCCTCATGTACCCCACATTTCACAATGGTGTACCAGGTATCGTGCTTGCTTCAAATTCCAACTAGGGCCCCAAAGGGTCATGTTTGCTGGAAAGTACCAATACAGTACAATGCTGGTCCTACCAACTGGTACTTGGAGCAGAACCTGTTGATAAGCAGGTGATTGAGTTTCAGTTTCAGTTCAGAGAATATTTACTTACTTTCAGGTTCCATTATCCAGCTGCAGCAATCTTTCATGCCTGCTTCAATGTCCAGCTCCCATCCCGATGTTACGGCTGCATATTTCTTACAGTAGGTTAACATAGCAGCATTGCAGCTTCTGACATGCCTTCATCATACCAATAACAACCAATCAAATTCTTCCACAAAAGAGTCCCGCCCCATGTATGATTTCATTGGCAAGCATTAGCTCTGTAGATGCAATCTGATTCAAAAAAGTGACTTTCCCTCGACTGCAGTTAAGAGGACCCAAAGCACTAAAAATTGCAAAAGTTTCTCTCTGCTGCTTTAAAAGAAAGAATTTTTTTTGTTGTTGATGTCTTTTATCAAGAAAATCCAGTATATCATCCACGTCAATAAAAAGCACTTCAGGTTAGAAGATTTCCTGTAATGTCTAGTAAGAGAATTCTACGTGTCCCTGTGGGTGGCCAAGTAGGGGTCTAAACTGATTGGTCTTTTTAGGAGCCAAACCTTGTAGAGTTGATCAGATTTGGATCCCTGTAGTATGAAGCCTTAGAGTATTTGTCATGTTTCCCAAACTGTTCATTTTGGAATGAGATTGTCTGATTGGTTTGGTAAATGATGTGATCCAAACAGTCATCACTCCAACATCAATACTCTGTTTCTAGGAATAAGCTATCTAGAGCCTGAGTTCCACCTGGAGGTGTTGCCAGTGCAAATGTTGTTGTCTGTGAGGTATCACTTACTGCCAGAGTTATCCTTGAAAGCTGATGCAGTGAAAACAGAGACTGTGCCACTTTATTAATTGAGTAGAGAGGGACATATCATATTTTAATTAACCTTCCCTCTGCTGACACAATAGTGGCCAGTCACTGGCATCCACGTGGATCTCCACGGGCTGTCACAAGTCTGCTAATATCCTGCATTCAAGCCTGGTGACCTCTGGTAGGGGGATCCTACACGTGGCAGCGTCCTGCTGTCCTTGGATAAAACTAAGTGCGCACTGATCTGATGTCTGAGAAATTTTTCCTTCTTCTGATGCCATTCAAGTGGTCGAGGATGTTATTTTTGTATGGCAGATACACAGTGAAGGTTTGAAGGTTTTAATCAATGAGATTTCAGTCTTTTGAACTTTCTCTGAGCTGGAAGATGCAACAGAACACGAGTGTTGTTGCTGATAATGTCCATCCCTTGTTGACCACAGTGGACCATCTTCTGATGGATACTTCCAGCAGGATAATCCACCATGATCATCTCAACCTGGTTTCTTGAACATACAATGAGTTCTCTGAACTCCAATGACCGCAACAGTCACCAGATCTCAATCCAGTAGAGCAGCTTTGGGTTGTGAAGGAAGCAGCAACTGGTGATGCTATCATGCCAATATGGACCAGAACCTCTGAGGAATGTTCCCAACACCTTGATGAATCTATGACACCAAGAATTAAGACAGTTCTGAAGGAAAAAGGAGGTCTAACCTTTTTACTAGACATGGAGCTGATAAAGGGGCTGGTGGATGTGTAATAAGAATCAAAATCCCAAATCTGACAAGCAGAATCCAGAATTAAAGAAGTAAAACACTTAAATTCCTATGGAAGCAGTAAGGGGGTACTTAGTACTCCTCTCAATTTTTTTTTCTCTTTGGTTTAATTATTGTTGAAATGGTGAAAAAGAAAAAGTGGTCTGACTCACTATTAGGAGCTGCTCTTTTTTATTTGAAGGAAACTAACTTTTGCACATCACTACATCTGTAATTTTAGTACTCCCCCTCCCCATGCTCAAATGGGTCAGAGAATGGAAGGACGGAGAGGCAGTGGAGTCGGTGGACTGAAAAGAGAAAATTTCAAAGTGATGAAAGAGAGAAAGATCACAAACAGAACGACTCACTAATGTGTTCCCAGGATACAGCCATTCTAACCAGACCCCCGGACCTTTGATGCTGTCACTCACAGACCATCCCAGGGAAAAAAAAAAATGACGAGCCATCATCGGCTATCAGCAGGACGCTGCAATCTCATCAGGGTAATAAGCAATGAGCCCGGACAGGGTCACACTGCGCTTCAACCTCTGAGATACGAGGAGGATGGCTGTGCTTGAATGGCACTTCATAGAAAACTGCAGTATGGTGAAATATATGTCATATAAAAGGCAGGAAATCTGACATCCGAGATGCGGAGCTGGCAAACACTGCACTTATGGGAACCCTAAATCACAGAGACTTGGGACAGTATAGAATATGGAACAGGAAAGGAAAATAATTCTAAAAAAAGTCTTAAAAAGTTTCAAATAACTGTTCTTTTGTGATCTTAGAGTTTGATGGGCAAGGATGGGCAAAGGAAGTCCACCTTGAAACGAAAACCAACATTCCAACTTCTGGGTTTAAGCTAATCCAAAATCCAAAACAGATAAGGTTATCAGCTGGCAGACAGATGAGGAGGCCGGCGCATTCCCACAAAGAAACAAATCACCATTCTCAACTGGTCTTACCAGAGACTGGTCTCACCAGTCTTAACTGGTCCTACCATTCTTGACTGGTCCCACCGGTCTTGAGTGGTTCCACCAGTCAATTTGTAACCGCAAAACAATACTTCAACAATGGCAATGTGTGTTCTGGTTGGTAAAGAAATCCCACCCCTCACCCCAGACGTGACCAGTTCCTTCAGGTAGTTCCAAGGTTTTGGGGCCAGCATAGCACCGGTTTTCCTGGCTACGAGGCGGTGCTTTTGTCACCGCCTGCGTTCAAAAAGTAAAGAAACTGGTGCTAAGTCTGGCACCAGCTCTACACAAGCACTGGAATTACTTTGGTGGAAAAACTGTAATTTGAACGTTAACAACATTAAGGAGATGACTGTGGATTTTAGGAGAACCAGGTTTTACAACAGACTGGACTGAAGACGCAACAATAATGCTGTTCATAAGAAGGGGCAGAACTGACTTTACTTCTTAAGGATGCAAAGGTCCTTCAGTGTTTGCAGCCAGATGTTCATATCTTTAAGTTTGTTTTGGAGAGTTCAGTCTGATCTGCAGTCATGCGTTGGGGGAGCAGCATCAGAGCCAGAGAGAAATGAGTGAGCTTGGCGATCCAATCACTCGTTTCTCCAAAATATTAGGTTATCCAGATTCGTTGGTCCACAAGCAACACATCACTAATGAGCAGTGGAAACTACTGAATCGAGCTTAGTAAAGTATTTACTAATTAGTCAAAGGGTTCCCTTACTTTTGAATGTGTTAAAGAACTTACAATAGTTTGTGTTATCAGCTGATCAGATCTTAAAATCTATTCAGAGTGGTGTTCACTGCTGTTTCGACATTCTGCTAGAAAATACCGGAAAAGGAAAATGCATAACTTGAGAACAAAGGATGAAAATGTGCTCAGTGAGGAAGCAAAAAAAGGGGCAGAGATCATTTTTTCCAGCCAAACTCAGAAGCAGCAGTGACCGCTCTGCCTGCTCATGCCGCATCAGTTTGAAGAGGTCAAGTCATCCGCTGGCAGGCTGTGTCTGGCCCGGTCTCGCTGCAGGAGGGGGCCCCATTGTGGGGCCAAACCTCCAGGCCTGAAGCTCGCTCTCCCAGCAGAGCGACCCGCACTTCACTACACTCCTCACTGGGGGCTAGTCAGGGAGCCGCTGGGGCGTGGGGCTTACAGCTCCAGTGCTGCACCCCCTCCAAGCCCCTGGGATGGGGAGATGACCTTGACCGGTTCTAACTGTCAGCTAGCCAGCCAGTACAGCAGGAGGACAGGGGTGATGGAGGCCACAGGGAGGGTGGATATGGAGCAGGCAAGAAGAAGAGATGGATGACAAGGGGTTAGGTGTGAGATACCCGGGGAAATGTCTGTCCAGCAACTTTATTGGTTCGCTTGAAGCTTCCGCAGTGATCGGCTAGGCTGTCCAAAACCATACAAAGACAAAATTACAGATGTTTCTGGTACCTTGCCTTCATTCTTTTCCTCTGATTGGGGTTAGAAAAAACAACCAAAGTTCCCTTTCCCCCTTGTATCTAATTTATTTATCAGCACCTGAAGAAAACAGGAGAAAATGTATTTTTGTCTGCCACCAAGTAATACAAAGCACTCCCGTTTTGAAACCTGGCCAGGTGTCATCACTTTAAGTTATTTTCCACACTGACCTGTCAAAGAATTTACTGGTCTTCACATTAACTTCAAAAACGCACACAGACTCTTTGCTTACTGCCAGAGCTCGTCGGTGAAGTCACTGCTCAGAGCTGAGCCAAATATTCTTAAACTAATGTTGTCATAATGGTGTTGCCAGGAGGTTCCTCACTAGTTGTACATTATATTTGGACTACGGGCAACATTAAAAACTTTATTTGTGTTTTATCTACATAAAACATGCCAGCAAATTCTAAATTTTCATCGTGGCTTCTAAGTTTGTTTTAATTTCCGTCCATTGGTTAGGCTAACTTAACTGCTGAGTGTTACTTCTGTATTGAAAAACAAAGAGATCTATTGCCACCCGCAGGTCTCTGAGTGCCTCTGAAGCCTCTTGGTGCGCAGGAACTCATCTCTGTCGATCCAAAAATGGGCACATAGACATTATGAGCAGGTCTGGAACACCTCTAGTTAGCACGATTTAGCTATTTTATGGCTTATCTCATTTTCACCTGTGATACTTGCTAATGTTTCCTCACAGTCATTCTGATCAGATCAGTCCAAACGAGCTCTGCCAGACCTGAAATGAGGACCAGCAGAGATCCGCTGGGACCAAGTACCAACATCCAGATTGACTCCTACCAGATAGCAGGTTTTGCTGTCGATCTTCTGGCCAGCAAGGGTCACAAAGCGGGTTCTGTAGAAACTCTGAATATGTTGAATCTGAGCTCAGGTAATTTCTGAGTTTAACTTTTCACAAAGCAAGTTTACTTAACTCTGAGACCGAGGGTTCAGTTGAGCCAGTTTCAGAAAACGAGGTAACTCAGAGTCAGTTACCATGGTAACTGACTCTGTGAACTAAACCTGGTCGGGAGCAGTTTTATTTCAACATAACAGTTATTTTCTGTTTCTTCCCCTTCAGGAAGATGAAACGGGTTACATTTTATAAAACAATTGATCATGTAACAATAATTTTGGAGTCGTCTGAACAATAGCACGTCTGTATGTTGACGTTCTGATTAGATAGTTTAATAGTGTCAAACAAGCCATAACTTCTACTTGTTACAACGTAAAAAAAAAAAAAAAAAAATGTGTCCATGTGTCACAAATATCATTTACAGTATGTCCATACTTCACATGATACACTTTGGGTTATTAACTTTATTATTGATTTGGTAATGTAAGGGTTTTTAAAAAAAATAACAATGGGGATACTGAATATAATCTAATGTATTCATTAGAAAGTGGATGAAGCAGAACTGAGAGAAAAGTGGTCGACTCATGAGGAAGCACTGATGAATCTGACCACTTTTTTGAAACATGCACATGGCCCATACATACTTTATTTTTTCTTTCTCCATTCGCCACAAAGTTGGATAATCAAAAGTTGATATAATTAATTGTTTGAAGTAACTATCAGTTTCTCGCTTCCACTTCTGTGAGCAAAGAAATGTCTGTTTAGGATTTATCAGTGAGACTGGATGTATTGATCATCTGTTCAACTCAGCTCCTTGAATGATTTTTAATTTTTCCATCCATCCATCCATTATCTATACCCGCTAATTCCTGTTCAGGGTCATGGGGGTCTGCTGGAGCCTATCCCAGCTCACTTCGGGCGAAAGGCAGGGGTACACCCTGGACAGGTCGCCAGTCCATCGCAGTTTTAATTTTTCCATTCCTCCAAAATGTTTGTAAAGTGAATCCAACCAAGCTTGTTATGTTTGAGTTACATGTCTGAAATACATTTTATATTTCATCTTCAACTGGTTCAAATGTTTCATTTTCATGTTAGCAGGATTTAACCTGAAACTTAATCTTTAAATTGCGTATCAGCTCTGTAATTTCTCCTCATCAACTGTCTTTTCTTCACCATTGCAGTCGTCTTACTGCAGAAAGACACAAGACTACAATAAAATCTCTAATTCAACGAAGAAGAGTAGGAGGATCTCTGACGTTTACTACCGTTGCCATGGTGAATCACAGTACCAGATCTCCATTGATGATGGCTTTTTATAGTCACGGTAACTCAGAATTAACATACTCAGAGTTAACTAAACTAACTCTGAATACCTGTTATGAGTTTGTTGACTCCGAGCTAGTTTTTTGACTTGGACTTTGTTGAATCTCCTTTGTGAAACGGTTCCCTGGGACTCAAAACTTGAGTCATTCTCCACTGACGCCCATGTTGAAATCAATACAAAGACACTGTAATTTTTACATCCATGACAGCTGAGCAAGTGATGATTTTTTTTGTACCAAATTATGTAAAGTAAGATATGGATGTATAATTAAGGATACCATCATTTCAGGAAAAATAGCTAATGACAAGCTTATGACTTCAGCTATTTAGCTCTTAGTACAATATGAACTTCTGTGCTGTCAATAAAGACCAGTCACATGACCCATAGATTTGTACAAAGAGCCTCTGAAGCCCATTTTCCCTCAGACTGCACAGCACCATGTTGCAAAGAAGCGGGAAAAAGCTGTCAAAGCCAAAGGCAGAGTCAGTGGCTCGCTGTCAGTCAGTTAAGTCAAATGACATTAGGGCATTTGATGTGGTACAAAAAATTCACCCCCGTACAGTTGTCGTGGATGTAATATGTAACTACAGATGAAAAAAAATTCTGCTTCCAACCACTATGACTGGTTGTGGTTGGCCTGGAAGGGTCCGAGCATGAAGTTCAGCTAAGCAGCAGGTGTGATTTCTGCTGTCAGCACTGAGATGACATTTGAAACAGAGGCTCCACAGCTAGGCTCTTTTTATTCATTAGGATTATGTGAATTTTCTAAAGAGATTACTGTATTCAAGAGAGGGGCAGTTCTACCACTAAACTGAATTGATCTGAGTCGAAAAATCTTATAGTTCTCTGAATGCAGGTTTACTTGCTGTTCCAAGAGTCTGCTGGTCTAGAAAAGGTAGAAGAGCTTTCAGCTATCAGGGTCCTTTATCATGGAATCAACTTCCAACCTCAGTCTGGGAGGCAGACTTCCTCTCTACATTTAAAGTTAGATTGAAGACCTTCCTTTTGGAAAAAGCCTTCTAACTCTGTAGTCTCTTAGACCACCTCCTAGTTATGCGGCTATAGTCCTAGGCTGCTGGGGGAGTCCTGTTGTCCACTGAGCATCTTCACCCTGTCTGATCTCTGTCTCAGATTGTCCTGAATCATTAAACAGAATCAATGTTGTCTGTCTTCTGAAATCTTACTCCTTTCTTTCTTCTGCTTTTTCAGGTGCTGTTATGGTGATGTTGCTCCCTCTCACCTTCCAAACTTTCCATCTTCTGACCTGCATCTGTTGACTGGATGCCACTGTGGGACACCCACTGGTGTGGCCCATCTGCAGTCCAACCTGCAGTCCAACCCTCCGACCACCACATATTTATATATTTATACCAGATATTTGTATATTTTTGTACCATGTTACGTATTTTGGTGCCTCTTCTCTCTCTGTCCTTCATCTTCTCTGTCCTGTCTCCTCTTTTCTTCCTTTACCCAGCCGGCTATTAGCAGGAGGATCCCCCCTGTAACTGATCCAGGTCCTGCTCAAGGTTTCTTCCCAAGAGAGAGTTTTTTCTTGCCACTGTTAGGATTTGCCATGTGCCATGCTCTGGGTTTCTCAGAAGTGTCTAGAGACAATTTTGTTGTAAATAGATGCTATATGAATAAAATTGAATTAAACTGAATTGAATATACCGCTCTACTGGAGCCTATCCCAAATCTCTTTGGGCGAATGGTGTGGGAACATCCAGGCCAGGTCACTGGTCCACATGTAGATGAATGTGAGTCTAGAGAAATATTATTTATCAAGCTAGTGTCAAGTGCAGGTCCTGCATGTGTGTGCCTTGATTATTTCTTTTTTTTTTCATCAGGTTTGTTTGTGTGCGAGTGTGAGCGCGCAGCAGCAGCAAACGCCTGGCGGTGGTGGCCGGTTATTGAGCCTTCGAGAGGAGAAGAGGCTGATAAATTCAAACTCTTTGTGTAATTGTCTTTTGCATCTGAATACAAATCCCCACTGCTCACGATTCATCATACTTATTTTTTTATTTCCTCCAGCAACAATCTTTTATTAGTTGTGCACTCGGCGGCGAGATTTAATTTCTGCAGGAGGGGACGGCGGCATCGGCTTGATGATTATTATTGAGAATGTTATACTACAGAGGCTGAAATAAAATCTATAGTGCATTAAAGTGACAGATTAGGAGGGGCGGAAGGTTCATTTACAAGTGTTAAGACATCAGCGGCTAATGCCCTGCAACGCCAAACAGCAATCCACCCCGGTCCTGCTCTGTGGGGCTGTTTGAAGGAAACAGCATGAGCGAATGTATGTGTGTGTGTTTGCGGGTTGTGGTGGAGGGTTGGAGGGGTGTTTCACTCAACAGGGAGCCTCTAGTGGAGATATTTGAACATTGCTTGAAGACAGGGAGCTCTTGTAAGTCACAGTGTTAGACAAATGAGATCTTAAAATTACTCAGCAACATGAAACAAATTATCCCCCCTGCTGCCTCGGTACTCCACTGGTTTTCAGAGGAACATGTTGCTGTGGAACACGATGGAATACACTGGCTTCTATCTTATTGATTTCGTGTTTCTAACATGAAAGAAACTATATTCAATTTAAAAAAGAAAAATGTATACTTTTTTTTACGTACTCAGTATTTCTACCTTTTTCCAGGTCTACACCTTCCAGAAAGGCGAAGATTCAAATAGCTGCTTTTATTTCCACCTCCTGGGGTAAACAGAATGAGGTGAAAGTAGGGGGGGCAGCTGTATACGTAAGGGACATCCCTGAGTATGACATCAGAAAAATGTCTCGCTGTGTCCTGGTCCCATCTTACATGCATGACACCTTCTGGTATCACCTGGACTAGCATTACCTGGACTAGTATAACCTGGACTAACATTACTTGAACTAGTATCACCTGGACTATTAATACCTGGGCTGGTATCACCTGGACTAGTGTCACCTGAACTAGATTAGCGTGTCTAAAGTGCTTTGAAATCAAGAAATATGAAAGAAATATGGGTGGTTTGTTGGAACCAGGCACCAACTGGGTTGAAGCCCATTCAGAAAAAAAACAAAACCCTGCAATTACTTGACAGACCATTAGGTGTTGGATCCACCCGGCCCTTCACTGATGTCTTCAACACCACAGTTCTTCCAATGTTGCTTGGATAAAGGATTCAGGAAGACTTCAGGACTCTTCCAGGAAGGTTGCTGGGACCTGCAGTCAATCAGCCCTCAACTGCAACTGCTAATCTTCATTTGTTGTTTCAGATGTGGTTCTGTAGCGACACTTGAAATTTGGATGTGCCGACATATTTGATCAGAGTGAATGTAAAGTAATGTGTTAATAAAAACTAAGCCAGCCAAGCTAAAATAGCGAACTGTATGCGAAAGTGCATTTGTACCAGGCTGTAAATATGGACATTTTAACACAGAGGTCAATGACTGGCTCACAAGTGATCATTCGTGGACCTGAACATTTACATGCCTCCAGGCTGGAATCAGCTCCTCATTTGTAAAGAGAAACTTCTGAAGTACGCCGTCTGAATGACCGTAATGACCTGTTGTGTTCACTGAGTTTTAAAATCTCAGCCAGATGACCTGGGGTCAGGCCATTGATGGCCTTAAAAACAAATATTAAAATCAATTCTGTGTCAAACCAGAAGCTAATGGGGAGTGTGAAGAATTGGAGTGATGTTTTCATGCCTTGAGGCATTTGTTAAAAAGTGGGCAGCAGCATTTATGTACAAGCTGAAGCCGCCTGATTGGCGCCAGACTGGTCCAGACCAACATGAAGTGCATTTCATGAATCCAAACTTGAGCTAATAAAAAATGTGTATTGTCTTCTCCAGATTGCACCTGTCAGGAAAGGATGAAATAAACTTCCCATTGATATTAAATGTGCCTCAACTCTAAACACTTCAGAAGTTAGACTGAAATCTGATGTTTTCTTGTGACTTTGTTTAATTTGATTCTATGCTTCACTTACTACTGACCTATTTCTATTCTATGCTTTGTTTCAATCCTTTCTGTCTAAATCTATTTGGGATTTCCTTTTGAATTTTATTTCTTTTGCTGTTTTTATCAATTATTTTTATGTCTTTTTCATCTCAATTCCATTGCACAAGGCATCTACGATACTTATAAATGCCGCGCCTTGCCTGTGTCCTCATTTTAGTGAAGAAAATTTTATGACAGCTGAAACTTATGTATCAATACAATTAAAAAAACAAAAAAAAAATAATTTTATTGCACCAGTGTCCTGCATTGTAGATGTATTTGTAAGTCATCTGCAAATTAATGATTTAATTAGTTGTACTTGGCTATTATCAGTTGTAAAAATAGCAATATAAAGGGAAGAGGAGAAGTCCAAGAACAGAACCTTGTGGTGCTCCACAAGAGAGTACCAAAGAAACTCCTATTGGCCAAATAGTAGATAAACTGGTTTAAGTACTCACGACCAATCTTTGGACAATGGATTGGACATTTTCTTCTGCAGTCATACCACCGGATATTGTATTGTTAAATTGTTATAAAAAAATGTGCATTCTGCAGTCAGAAGTGTTAGTAGATAGTCTAAAATCCTTGGCGATTATGTCTTTTAGGAATCAGAACCATAGCTTCAGTAGTTTCTTGCTTTGTGGAACTTATGTTACTTACTGAAACCGATAATGCAGAAGCTCCTGGCCTCATGAAAAGTGAATAACTGACAGTTTCTGGAGTCTGAAAATTAGGGCCATCTTTAGCTCCACCAAAGGAGCTAAATGGTAATTCAAAAGCTCCGTTGCTGGTGTTTGAAGTGGAATGAAAAAGATGACAATGGACAGTTGTGAATCATCTACATGCATGATCCTCGCTAAATGACTGAATAACAATGGAGACACAAGTAGAGCAAGATGAAATGAGCTCTAATGATATAATGGCTGCTCTCTTTACAGCTGACATGTTGAGTCACTCTGCAGCTGGTCAAGTCGCATCGATTTTCATCAGGGCTGGAAACCTGATCTACACTCAGTCCTCTTTAACCGAATCGTCTCCCTCAGATGCCCCCAGATATTTATGTCTACTGTCTGATTCTGCAGAGCGGAGACTTAATCAGATCCAGCGTGAGCTCTATCAGTATTCAAGCCAGCTGCCTGGAAGAAAAGAAAGATAAAGTGAGCAAAGACACAAAAGGAGGAAAGAACAGAGAAAGACGGGAGGGGTGGCAAAGAGCACGATAAGGCCACGGCAAAATTCGTCGGAGCGCTACTGAAGGATGACAAACCATGTGACAAATAAACTCTGAGACTGAAATAAATCCTTTCAAAAAGTGGTTGTCTTACTAAAAGCTCAGAAAACTTTTAAATTTAAAAACATCACATCAAACACCCCGTACAGCCCAACAGAGATCTTGTGCAGCATGTCTTCTGTTACGAGATGATGCTACAAGCTTGGTGAGACTTCTGCCAGAACACCAGTCTTGTGATGAATATGTTAGTCCATTCATTCTGCGGAAACCTCCTCCTCATGTAGCTGCAAAGCTTCTCCTTTCAGTGCCACATTTTCCCTTGTGTGCATCAAAAAAAACTCACTTCCTTGTGTTGAACACAACGGCAACAGTTCAAGTGGAAACGAGATGGAACCAAACAGCAACCATCCTGTGTTCGGGTTGAACATCATCCAGGTAGTACGTTGTGTTGTAGTTCCTCCACCAACCACTAGGTGCTGGCTCCAAAACAGAGCAGAATCAAACATATTTATAATTATATGATCGAATAAAGCTATGACAGCTAGTCATTGTTATAACTGTTTTAGCTACTTAGCAGTTTTCATTATATTGGCTTATGGGCTGTGAAGAAAAAACTAACAGATTAAGGTTATATTTTAAAGAGAAAATGTTTTTCTTGTGTTTGCGTTGATTATACTATCAGACCACCTTGACTTGGTTGGCTAGAAGGATCTGATCATGTGGCCACCAAAACAGCATTTCATATCAGATGTCCCTCTACCCATATCTTGCAAAATCACAAATAAAAAAGAAAATCTCTCTACCCCAATTCCAATGAAGTTGAGATGTTCTATAAAATGTAAATAAAATAGAATAAAATGATTTAATAATCCTTTTCAGGATTTATGAAAGTGAATACAACATATGTACATATGGTTTGACTTCAGTAAACCATTGTCAGTTATCACAGTTCATCGTTACATCTACAAGTGCAAGTTAAAACTCGACCATGTAAAGCCAGAGCCATATATCAACAACACCCAGAAACACTGCTGGTTTCTCTGGACCCGAGCTCATCTGAGATGGACTGAAGCAAAGTGGAAAAGTGTGCTGTGGTTTGACATGTCCATATTTCAAATTGGTTTTGGAAATCATGGACGTCCTGTCGTCTGGGCCAAAGAGGAAAAGGACTATCTGGATTATTATTAGCGCAAAGTTCCAAAGCCAGCATCTGTGATGGTATGGGGGTGACTTGCACATCTGTGAAGGCTCCATTAATGCTGAAAGGTAGATCCATGTTTTGGAGAAACTAATGCTGCCATCTAAGCAACATATTTCAATAAACGTCCCTGCTTATTTCAACAAGACAATGCCAAGACACATTCTGGACGTGGTCCAGCAACGTGGCTTTGTAGTAAAGGAGTACAGGTTCTAGACTGGCCTGCCTGTGGTCAGACCTGTCTCCCATTGAAAATACAGTATATGGTGCAATATGAAGCACAAAATATGACAACAGAGATCCCCGACTGTTGAACAACTAAAGTTGTACATCGAGCAAGAATGAGAAAGAATTCCACCAATAAAGCTTCAATAATTAGTGTCATCAATTCCCATCCATCCAACCATCCATTATCTATACCCGCTATTTCCTGTTCAGGGTCACGGGGGTCTGCTGGAGCCTATCCCAGCTCACATTGGG
>JBAMYA010000007.1:2678965-2691704 GCA_037176975.1 Arrhamphus sclerolepis | reverse complement strand
TGCCTTTCGCCCGAAGTGAGCTGGGATGGGCTCCAGCAGACCCCCGTGACCCTGCACAGGACATAGCGGGTATAGATTATGGATGGATGGATGGATAATTGCAAAACAACTGTAAGTGTAAGGACTGTTTTGTTTTTTAAAAAGAGAATTGTATGTTCATTGATGCATCCTGTTGTTTGTCGTTGAAGGAGATGGCAAAGCTGTACCAGGAGGCCAAGAGCGTGCTACGCGCATACCTGTCTCAGCAGGGTTTTGGTTCCTGGGTGGGAAAAGCTTCTGTCAGTGACAATTTCAGCATGTAAATAAAGCCAAGCCTTCAAGGAAAAAAAAAAAAAAAAAAAGAAATTATCTTGATTAGGATTTCATCTTTTGAGCCTTTAGTCTACGAAAAGCACCAGAGTTGTAGGACTTGACAATTCTGGTAGAGGTTTCTGTTGTGGTTTCTTAAAAGATATTAAAATAAACCTATTTTTAGAGCAGTTTTTTTTCATGGCAGAAGTAGCTTACTTCAATACAGTTAATTATGTATGTATACTCAGTATAAATACATTGTTGTAATGCTTAAAATATCAGACATTATTGTGTTGTGTTTGGAAGCTACTGTAGTGTTTGAGAAATTAGGTTCTAGCGTTCTAAATGCTGAAAAGTATTGTAAGTAATTGTTTCAAAATGGCTTTGCTCTAATTTGTGTGTTAACTTCATATTAAACCATTGTGATTTATTTTTGGATACTGTGTGATGCAAAATTTAAGCACTTACACAAAGCATATTTGAATGAAAATGATTCATACCAAGCAGAAAATAAGTGTTTTTTTTCCCAATGTGCCAGAACGAATTAAAAAAAAAAGGAGCAGCAAATTTTCAAGGTGAATTTTTTTTCTTTATTTTCTCAGAGCTGCAGTGGGGTTTGCCACATCTGTAACGACACTGCTCGGCTTTGACTGACAAACGATCTTATGATCGCTTATCCCTTGTTATCCACTTTACCGTAAGACTTCAGTTCCGGTAAATAAGTAGCTTGTGAAGGTTACAAGCAGCGATCATCGACCGCTGATGGGTTGCTTGAATAAACATTGCTCTTCTTTATGCAGTACAGTGATTTGTTAGAAAAGCTGCGTCCTGGAATTCACAATGTTATTTATTTCTTTTGCACTTGTCACCTGCTTGAACTGTTTTGCAGAGCAGAACAGTCCAGGTGTCATCTCCTAAGTGTTCAGGCAGGTATTTAGTTGGGTCCCTTGACTCCTAAGATACCAATCTGATGGGACTTGAACATTTGTGAGAAGTCACATCAGTCTACAAAGACCACAACCCAAAAGACCTAGACTTTGGTAACAGTCTGGTAACTGACACTCCAGAACACCCTCAAATGTTTCTTCAGACACAAACTGATCAGAGTTCTTTTGGGACCACAAGGGTTATAAAATAAATTATGAAGTAATCTGAAGAATGAATGAAAGTGATGATGTCAGTATTCCTGTAAAATCAGGCACTTTTGTGGGCTCACTAAAGTTGGTTAACTGAGTTCACCGTGAGCGTTTCCACTTCTTTTCCATCAAAGTCATTCGACTAAAGGCTGATTGGAACAAACACACCTTTATCTGCTTTCTTAGGTGCAGCCAGTAAACCCAGTTAGCAGAGTTTCAACACCAGTAACAGTATCCTTTTATTTATAATTAAAATCAAACTTTGAGAATATGTTGATGGTGAATATTTAAAAGAATCCAGGAGTGTTAAATAAGATGTGTCAGTATAGTAAGCTATTTTAAATCATGAAAGGTGTTAAATGGGGGATTGTGAAGTAATTACCAGACATTCACGATATAATTACCATCTTTTAGTTTACGTAATGAATATAATAATGGATAATTCTCTAATTCAAGTACTAAATGTCAGTTTGTTGCTATGTTTACTGTTGCTGGATGTTGTAAATACAGTTTGCATTGTGATCGTTCTTCAGGCTGCATCATTTGAATTCTGGCTGTGACTGGATTCAAAGACTTGACCACCCCCACCCTCCCCACTCAAACACATACAGGAAATGTTTTGGTTTCCTGTGTATGCAGTGAGGCGCATCCTTTACCATTAAATGTTTATCCTCCAGTCTTGTGAATGGACTTCTCATGCTTATTTGTTTGGCAGAAGCAGAAGGAATTACTACAGAATGCAGGAAATTTATGCTCATGGACGAAGCCTTTCATTTGTATGTATAGCACTAGGTTTCATATTTTTTCTATCGTTTGAAATGCAATTTCTGTTTTCATATTATTCAGTGTGTGAACTTGGAGTGGCTATACCAGTCCAGAGAGCATGGGATGTTTTTTTGTTTGTGTTTTATTTTGTCAATTTGACAAAGGTTAACAGGGTTAAATGCATTTTTTTTCCACCCTCATTTGTGAAATTTTGTTTGATATGTGCAGTATCTCGGAGGGGATGCCCTGTGATATGGTTTAGTTTCTGTTCTGCAGATAGTCCATCTTCAGTGTGCTGCTTTAGTCCACATAGAGGGAAAACTTGGACGGCATGTGGGGAAAAATAATTTGAACTTTAATGTAGTGTGAAAGATACCAGATATTACTTGCTATAGTTCCTGTTGCACCCAGTCCTCTTATAAGCGTTTGATTGTTGCAGATGACTTCATTATTATTATTATTGTTGATATTTATGGATGATCAGGAGGGAATTATGAGAACAGAAAATTGTACCAAAATTACAGAATTCCCCCTTCTTGTATTGTTCATGGTGTCAGTAAAATAATAAAATATCTTAACATTTCAAAGTAGGTCTTTGGGTTAAAAAAAAAAAAAAGTCAGGGTTTTGTTTAATGTCACAGGTTTAATTTAATTTTACTTCAATGAAATTGAGTCACTGAATCCATTTTAAAATAAGTTAGTTAAAACGACAAGAATTGCAATCCATCTTTTTTTTTTTTTTTGCTTGTTAGAGGCACTCAGTCATTGAAGTGATAGTAGGTTTAGAGATAAACAGGATGTGCAACTCATCTGATGTGGTTAAACTTTGAAAACTGTCTTCACAGTTGTAACTACTGTGCAGCTCAGAACATGGTCTGTATTCTTGTAAATAGGAACTGAATTAAAAAAAGGAAAAAGTATGACTCTAGCACCAGGAAAACACGTTATGTGCCACTTTGTTCCTGAAAAAAAAGTCAAAACTAGTTTGTAAACAAAATACAGAATAACAAAAAAGCATAACAGTGCAAAAAAAGGCTCCAAATATGATTCTCTTGAATAAAAATGTAATAATTGGTCGTCTTCAACTACATTTAAGGCAATATGGTCGTCTGAAAGTCTAAAAGTACCTTCTGATGGTATCCCTCTAGTGTCTAATGTTAACAGTTAACAGTTGTCTTAAATGTTGATATTTTGAAATGGAAGTATGATTTTTCTCTCTCAACCGGTGGAACTAATACAAATAATCCTTGTCAGCACAAATCTAAGCAAAAGGATTCATGGGTAAACATGATTAATGGAATTTTATGTCAAAAGCCATCTTGTGCATGGGACTGATGTCCCGCTGGCTGAGAAAACGGTAGTATTTCATATATTAAAGGAACGTTTCTTAGTATTGGGCTACAGATGGAGTGGGGAGTGAAACTCTTCTGTCTTAGACATTTTCAACAAGTTTACTAGTTGTTATTAACACTTGTCTTTTGCCAGGGTTTGTCCCAGCTGCTTTCAAACATGCCATACTCAGACCTCCTTAAAAAATCACATCTTGATCCCTCTTGTTTTATCTAATTTTAGACCAGTCTAAAATTATTTACCCTTTCTGTCAAAGGTACTGGAAAAAGTTGTTTTTAATCAATTACAGTCCTTTTTAGAGAAAAATTCCAAAATTCCAGTCTGGTTTTAAGTGCTGAGTCAGCACTTTTGAAGGTGCACAATGACATCACTCTGTCTGTGGATGCAGGGAGTCCCGCTGTGTTGGTGCTCCTGGACCTCACAGCCGCCTTCGACACAGTCGACCATGCAATTCTTATTACCCGCTTGGAGCAGTACGTTGGCTTCCGAGGCACCGTTCTCCAGTGGTTTAGGTCTTACCTGACAAATCAGACCTTATCTGTGATGTTTGGCGACCTCTGCTCTTCTCAGGCTCCCCTTACCTGTGGGGTCCCTCAGGGATCGATTCTCAGCCCTATCCTGTTCTCCTTGTATTTGTTGCCCTTGAGTACAATTACAAAAAAAAAAAACACAACCTGTCCTTTCACTTTTATGCTGATGTACAATTATATCTGCCACTAAGACGTAACGAAAACTCTGCACTCACCGAGCTGCCCCCTGACATTCGCACTGCCACAGATCTAAACATTTTAAGTCAAAACTGAAAACCCACTTTTTCAGTCCAGCTTTTAACTGCAACTAGACAAGACTTTTCCTTAGGCCATTTAATTACACCTTCTTTATTGGTTTTACGTTTTGTGTCGGTTTTATGCACCATTTTACGTACTGTTTTGTTAATTATTTTATGTGTTGGTTTTTAACCATCCCTTTTATGTAGGCTATTGTTTTAGGACTTTCATGTAAAGCGCTTTGGGTACCTTCTGGCTATTGTAAAGGGCTATATAAATAAACATGATTTGATTTGATTTGGGGCTTCCGTAATTAACCTTCAAGTGCAATAATTACTAGTTAATGTGCAATCATTTTAACCTTGTGCTATCTTTATGCTATCTTTTTTATAACATATCAACCACACCTTCATTGACTTTCATTTTATAGTAGTTACATCCTCCTTTTTAACTCTTTAACATCTTTGGCTCTTAGTAGTTTCGCACAGCATTTCCCTGATATTGTGTAAATGTTCATATGGTGAATAAAGTTCTCAATCTTTATCTTGAAAAGAAAAAATATAAAATTTGCAACACTAAGAACCACCATGAAACACCAACATTTCTTTAATTCATTGAGGGTTTTGGACATTCAGTTGTGCACAGCTCTCTGAAGCTCCGACACATCCTCTCATCCTGAGGTTTGAACTTCAACTACACCCTTATAGGGTTCGTTTGGGTGAAGACTTGCTGCTGTGCTTCAGATTATTGTCCCACTGCATGACTCACTTGGTCCCAGCTTCAGCAGTGAGACACGTTTGTCTCCAGATTGCTCTGGCCGTGGACCCCTGTAATGTGCCATTTGTGAAAGAACTGATCTGGACAACTCATCTTTCCAAGAACCACAATGCTGGGTTCGCTGAGATCTGGTTCCTTTCATTATTTGCAGAGGTAAGTTCTGGGTCAGGTTTCCCAGCCAATCACACGCCAACGCAACTGTCCTTTTGACTTGGTATTAACAACACACGCCCGATAACTGAGGTGAGAGCAGCCAGCAGGCCGTTGAGCAACTAGTTTACAACGAAAAGTAGCAACTTCACATCAAAAAGTCAAAATTTTGCAAACAATGCAATTTTATTGAAGAAAAGCACAATTTTACAAAAGTCAAAATTTAGTAAAAAAACAAAAAATCATGTTAAAGGACTTATATTTACAAATACTTCCTATTACCATTATTATTATTATTTATCATTGATTTAATGACATAAAAAGATGTTAGTTTTTTGAAAATTGTGATTTCATATCAAAAAGTAATGATTTTGTGACAAAAAACGTTTTGAAACAAGAAATCAATTTTAATTTATTTATTATATTTGCATTTTTGCTTTACATTTGCAATTATTACAAGAAAAATTCACAATAAAAAAAGATTTACAATAGAAAGTTGTGATTTTTTTTAATTTTATATTTCATAACAGGGAAGTTTTAAAAGATTTACAAAAAAAAATGTTCATCTTTTACAGTTAAAAAAATAGTGATTAAGGTTCAAAACGTTGCATTTTTGATAGTGTCCCCTGGCTTGGTGGTTGTGCTAAATACCCAAACCTCTGCCACCAAACAAAATGAAAAAAGAACCAACAATTTCAAGTTTCAAGACTCCAGATGTCTTCCATATTACTGTCAGCAACCACCATCATCGACCAAGTCCAGGAACTAGCGGGAAAACTGATATCATAGCTTTTTGAGAAAGTAAAGAATACCTGGCCCTTTAATGGTAACCATGGTGATGATGTGACCCTTTAATGGTAACCATGGTGATGATGTGACCCTTTAATGGTAATCACGGTGATGATGTGGCCCTTTAATGGTAACCACGGTGATGATGTGGCCCTTTAATGGTAACCATGGTGATGATGCGGCCCAGGATTAATTAGCAGAGTTCGACACCTCCAGTGTGGAGGTTTACACATGTTCTAAGGAGATTATTAAACCAGGTTTGAGTCCATGTTTCTGTCTTTTACCAGGCAGCAAATCCAAACGGATCTTTTGGGTGAGCATCATGAAATGAACAAACTTGATGGTTTATATGAAGTGAAAAGTTGTGTTTGGTTTCTTCTAAACATGTTTCTGGGCTACACGTTGGTCTCATCTGTCCATCATCATCAGAACATTTGTGCCACAGGTCTGCTGGTTTGTTCAGATGCAGTTTTGTAAGTTTCAGTCGCACTTCGACGTTCTTCTTAGACGGAAAAGACTTTGCCCTTGAAATCCATCCAAACGAACCGTCCTGGTTCAGACTTTCAGTTTTTCTTGGACTACTCTTGGGTTTTTAATTTCTCTGACGACGTTGGCGTAAACCTGCTGGAGCATCTACTCCCGGGAAGATTAACAAGTGTCTGGATATCCACTCGTGAATGATGCTTTCATAACCATTTCCAGATTGAGATGCAGCAACAGTTGCTTCTCTAAGACTCCTGCTTATGTCTTTCCCTCTTGGAATTGTGTTCAGACACACCTGACTGCAATTCCTTTCAAACAAATGTTTGGAAAGAACGCTTAACTGCGAATGAAACACAATGTTCAGGACCCGGGTGATGCAGCTACAGCATCCGGCTGCCCGCTGGTCCAGGCTCCGTTGGCCGACAGGAGCCATCAGTGGGGGATTAGGCAGTGGGCCCTTTCAGTCCTCATCCAGCTCAACATGCAAGCCTCCTCCTCCTCCTGGTCCCATCCCTTGCCAGCTTTCTGAGCATGAGCCAGCCTCTCCTGACTGGGCCTCGAGCTCGGCCAGAGCCCTCATGTCTCTGGAGCTCTTTAGCCTCAGCTGCTAGAGATGTTGTCCCTAATTAACGAGGGATTAAGCCATCATCTCAGCTTGTAATACAGCCTGGATGGTAATTCCAATATGGATGCAGGGGGGCGTGGGATGGGGAGGAGGGGGTTGGAGTGAGTAGAGGGAGAGAGTGGCGTTTAGCAGCTCAGTAAATTACTCTTGACCTGCAGGACTGCGGGGAGTCTATCGCTACGACAAGCCGGCTGCCAATTACAACTGCTCAAGCTTGCCAAAAGTTTTATTGGTTGGAGGGGGGAGGGGTGGTGGTGGTGGTTGGGGAGGGGGGGTGATTGCTTTCCATATGTGTCATTCTTAGCGGCCTTTCAGCGTTCTGTCGAATGAGAAGCTCTGAAGTGTTTGAGTTTGGAGGAAACAAAATTACGAACGTGCTGCAGGTTTGTGAGTGAATGAAGGTGAGACAGAAATATTTCATCCAGATTCATCTCAGAGATGCTGAATATGCTTCTCTGCACCGCTTATTCTTTTATACAGTAATTCTTACCATTTATTATCACTATTAGAGGGTTCCCACTCTTTCCCTGAAATTATTTTCCAGGACTTTTCCAGGACAACTTCGGTTGCTACAGAGACCAATTATCACATCATCCACCAACACATTCCCCCGTCCCCCTCATGGTTTGGAAGTGTTCTTTCTACAGTTGTAGCTTATATCTACCCAGACTGTTTCTATGTTTATTACTCAGACATTTGATGTGCAGGCTATGACTATAATTTACCTATGAAAAATAATTATGACAAATGTATCATAGAATAATACAAACACACCCACAGATTACAGCGTAGCACTCCATGAGCATGACAAATTGATTGATAGCTGGAATGCTAATTTAGCCAAGTTAAATCATGGAAATCAGAAATGAACGTGTAATAGTTAAAGTTCTCCTCTTCCCTGTGGTCTCTCTGAGCATCTCACTCCGTTGACGACTACTTTCATTGGAAATTAACGAGCTTAAGTCTACATGAAAAGTTGTTGATCTCTAATTTCTTCATAAACAGTATTTTAATACAACAGAATTCCTAAAGTTGTTTTCCTTCACTTATTTTCTGTTTTTATTGTCAGACAGTAAAATAAGTGTGAAATACTAATGAAGCGTGGCCCATTAAGATTACCTGTTAACAGTAATTACCTGGAAGCTCCAACTCTGCTGGAATCAGAAAGATGACAGAACAACTCAGGAAACAACAAGACCACTAGAACTCTGGTTTCCAGACAAAACTCTAACAACTAAACCAGGACAACTTCACCGTTTCCAGCACATTTGACCTTTTTTCTGTAATTTTCCATATGTTTTCCAGGACTGGAAAATTGGTCAACCATTTTCAAGGTTTTCCAGGTTCTCCAGGATGCGTGGGAATCCTGTATTACCTTCCTTTTTAATCCTTCTGATAACACTGCAGACAAAGAATATATATTTTATTTCACAGTGCCATTATTTATTTCACAAAAAGAAAAGAAAATCAATGTGGGCAACACCATGTACCCCTCCACTGCTTCCATAGGAATTAAGAAGATAAAAGCAGCCAGGAGCTATTAATTAATTAACAAAAGGAGACATGAGTTTGTAGGTCTGAAGCGTTAATAATAATGAATCAACAGTGATTGTAAAACAATTAGAGCTACTTCCACTGAATCATGAACTTAACTTAACATGTTCTAGTCAATAATAATAAAGTTGGCACTTTTAACATGGGAGTCAATGCAGATTTGCTATGTTTTGGAGCCAGCACCTAGTGGTCAGTGGAAGAACTGCAATAAAACGTACTTCCTGGATGAGCTTCAACCTGGTTGCTGCTCGGCAAAGACAGGATGGAGTTGCTGTGAACACTAGCCATGTTGACTCTGGAAGAGACCTGATCTAAGTCGGAGTCGCTGCTCCTCTAGTCCAAGGTCACGTATAACATAAACAGGTTTGTTCAAACCCATAGAGATGACATCAAAGTACCTGAGATATAAAAAAGATAAGCTGATGATCCATCATGAGCATATGAGGGAGATCTCTTTTAAACCTGGACAAAATCACCCAAAAATGGGGCGGGACCCCTGTAGGCATGACTTCATGCTGATTGGACGTCAACACTCAGATGCAGCTGACTGTCAAATGAACAATAATTTTCTAGGAAATGTTTTCCAGACATTTTAGCTGTAAAATACAGTCTTAGGATATATATTGTTTCACATTGCTGATCTGTAACAAGATCAGTGAAAAATGATAAGAACCAAGTCGAAGTCCAGATGCCAGCCATCGGGGCACTTCACATTGCTCTCATTTAGTTTTATTTTGTAATTTATTTATCGACTCCACTTTTGCTTGAAGAAAGTCTTGGTGGTGATCTGCGTTGATGGAGCCCTCGCAGCTGCTGAGGAGGGGGGTTGTGGAGGACTCCGGGAGGTCCAGCCTGCCGCTGATGTAAACTGATGCAACTTTCAGTAAAGACAAAGCAAGAAAAAAAAAAAAAAGAAACGGGGATCAATGTTCACAGTGAACAGCAAGTGTTTGTGAGTTACACTGAGGTTTCATAACCCACACCTAATAATTGATGACGTCGCTGGATAACAATCAAGAGTGCGTTTTCAGAAGAAGAAGGAGGAGAGGAAGACAAGGAGAGCTGAAAGTGTTTGTGTGTGAGTGATAAATGAGCTGGAAGTGGAAAAGAAACTGTCAAAAGAACTGAGTTTAAAGAACGGGCAGCAAACAGACACCTACATCACCACAGAGTCAAGCACTTAAAAAATAAATAAATAAAAAATCAGCTTCATATATGTGATTTACCGTAGAAGAAAGCGTGACAGAAAAACAGACAGACTCCTCCTACGACAAACAGCAGACTTCCTTTGTTCTCTTATATGAACTATTCTTAGCAAGAGAAGCATAATTATCATTAAAAACACTTTCATTTTACATTTTTATAGTTTTATTTATGTAAAACCTCAAGATGAGAAGATGTAAGTGTAATTTGTGTGTCTAACCTAAATTCAGCGTTTCATTCAAATTTAATTAATCAGAATGGATTTATAACAAAAGGTTCTAAAAATGTGACTTCTTAAATAAATGAAATGTTCCTGTTTCTTAGTTTCACCCGGTAAGTTAATGAAGTTGCACCATCTGGAGGTAAACTGACCATTTAACTAAATCTGAGAAAATCTGATTTAATTAACCACAAACTGATGCAGCTCTGAAAGAAAATGGCTTTAAAAGCTAAAGAATTCATTCTATTGATAAAAGCTTAATAAAGGTATTTTCTTACTCTGAACAGGAATAAGTGGGTGAAGATGATGGACAGATGGATGGACGGACGGATGAACATGTGGTGTTGTCTGTCAATAAAACCTCCAACGTGTCATGCCCGCTCCTTCCCAGCTACCTCGGTCAGGGTCGCCAGCCTTCTGATCACCGGCCCCAACACTACAACTCCCAGAATCCCTCAGTTCTCATCATCATGGACTTCACCTGTGCCATCATCAGCTTCATCTGCTTCACCTGGTCTCCTCCCTACATACAACCGCACCGACCCAGCAGCGTTGTGTTGTGTTGCTTCTCACATGAATACTAACATCACTCTGTCTTTTTATGCGTCACCACACATACCTTTATCTTTAAGATTAAACCTTACTTGTTTTGCAAAGTCTGCGCTTTTGTCCGCCTTTGCTTCAAGCCTGACACAACGATGTTCGTAGAAGTGGATGGATTTGTTCAGATGGAGCAGACGTGAACATCTGGAACCCTAAAACCCATTTTCTTAGTTTGGAGAAACATTGAGCAGGAAATATGGTCACATGCAGAAGGACATTGCTTTTCAGTCTGGAAATAAATAATAATTATATGGATTTCATAATTATTATCATTGTTACTCTTATTTTTATTATTATTATATAATGTAATTCGTCAATGTTCTAACTTTATAATGTCATATTCTGACTCTTGGGTGTCAAACGATGTTCAATTCAGAATCAAAAATACTTTCTTGATCCCCAAAGAAAAATTCAAATGTCGGGGTATTTTATTATTTTTTTTCTCCATGGCTGACTTCTTTCTAAACAAATCGAGCTTTCTAAACATTAACCTTTGTACTAAAAGGCACTTTCAGTCTTGTTTTGCAAACATTAGAATCTGAAAACTTTGAGGAAAAGTTAAAAAAGAAAAAAATGAGCAGAGCTGTCTTGTTTCATTAGTTTTTAGGGTTGTGTTGTTTGCGATTGTTTGTTTATTCATTTATTTATTTAACAGGGACATTGCACAACAAATGTTTTGCACAGACCAAATATAGCTACAAGCTAATTTTCATCTGTTGTCCCCGGGCAGAAGCAACATAACAAGTTTACAGAGAGCTGATACAAAATATAAAATACAAACAACTAATAATGGCCTGCACTGGTCTGTCACTAGGTTGCTCTCCAGTCCCGTCTTCCATCATTAACATCTTGATGTGCCTCTGCCAGAATATCTACTGTAGCTCTGTGATGTGTGATGCAGCGCCAGAAAGTCATACGAGAAGACGGGGAGGCAGACCAAAGTTAATCTGGCCGGTTTTTGCCAAGAGGAACAGCAGAAAGCTAGAAATACCGCTTAAAAGTACTCAAATATATCTTCAAATAAGACTGAAAAATTCCTTAGTGCTGCCTTAAAGATGACTGAACAGCAGCTGAAGCTGGATGTACCGATCCAGTTCTCTGGCAGCAGAGGAACTAAACTCTCCTCCTGACAACTTAGCAGTGACCGGAAGGAAATTCCTTTACCAAGAAAAAGGCCTTTTATGCACTTTTTGTGCTCATACAAAGTTAATATGACCTCAGTTGATCCACTTTGAGCCTTTCAGAGGATCAAAATAACTATTTATGCTGATGCAGCTCCATTCCTACGAGTTCTGTTCTCCTAAAAACTGCTTTCACTCAAGTTCTCTCAGACCCAAATGAAAATAAAAACTAGAAGGAGCTTCTAGCAGTTGTAGCTCAGCGGGTTCCTCTGTAAGTCTGGAGATAAAGTCTTTCGACAGCATGAGTCTCTTGCTCGCTCACATTCTCGTTTTCTCTTCCATCGATACCTTCTTGAGCCAAACAAAGAAATTCAACCTTATATTAACTTACACTGGAATGTAAAAGTTATTATGGTAGTAATTTAATGACATTTGTGACTCTAAGATATGTGTGTTTTTAATTGTATTTAAAGTGTAAGTCTTAATTTTATGATAAAGGTTGTGATTTTATGACAAAAATTTGATGAAGGAAATGTTATGAAATGTGCCATTTTACAACAAAATGTGTCCCAAAAAGTCCTTTATTTATTTATTTATTTTTAAATTTGTGATTACACAAGAAAATAGTAATTTTAGTTGAAAATCCTCAAATTTATGATAAAAGTTAAAAAAGACAAAAATGTATTTTTTATTTTTATTTTTAACGACCAGTCCACGAAGTAGCAGGAAATATAACATAGCTGAATGAGAAAGTAAAGAATGAGTCTTTAACGGTAACCATGGCAATGATGTGGCCCGGGATGACACACATCGTATAGTGTGAACCCAGAAAAAAGAAGGATCTAAGATCTACTGAACACTGAGTCATGGGGCTACTTAGTATTGCCCACATATAAATAAATAAA
>JBAMYA010000007.1:2639676-2658084 GCA_037176975.1 Arrhamphus sclerolepis | reverse complement strand
TATCCTTTGTTCATACGGTGGATGTTCATAAGCTTATCCTTTGTTCATACGGTGGATGTTCATAGGCTCATACTTTGTTCATACGGTGGATGCTCATAGGATCATACTGTATTCATACAGAGGATGTTCGCAGGGAAACAGTTGCACTACAACAATTATACATTATGTACATATTTTTAGGTTGCACAGATGAGGTTTCAGTCACATAAGTGGCAAAAAACAGCCACAATTTTGATCCCCGTATTATCATAATTATTGGGCCAATACACCACATAGAGCAAATTTCCATAACTTTAACAAAACCTTATAGGTTTGATAAAATTCCCTTAGTTTCCCAAGCCTTAAAATTCCATGGCTTTTCCATGTTTTTTCAAATCATACAAACCCTGTTGGAAACCAATTTATGACATCCCAGAAGGTTTGTCCAGTTCTCTTTTACAGTCTGTGGTAAGAACAGTGGAGGTAAATTAGTTCACCGTGCTCTCATTAAAGTGATCAATTAGGAAAACAGTCACTAATAGATTAAGAATGCTGAATGCTCAATCTAACTGTGTAATGGCGGTAGTTTTAAGAGAAACTATACATCTGTAATAACCAGAGAGTCAGTGGAGCATCTTGTACATTATAAGAGCATTTCTCCTCAGTGCAGGGCGGAAAGAAAAAGCAGTTTAATGGAGATACACTCACAGATGATTGCAGGTCATTACACCACCACAGGGAGAGGCCAGAGGAAGTAGCTTAATTATGGTCGGAGAACGCTCAGAAACCATCATATTCACATGCACACATGCATGTATGGTGAGTCTGAAGCTGTTCTAGTGAAGAATCCTTCCACACACTCACTTCCTAACACACAAGCAGAGACATCACACAGAAACACACACTCCGTCAATGATTTTCTTTTTATGATTGTTCTGTCACGGCAGAGTTTGTTTAAGACTCCATTAGAATCAAAAGGGCGACAATCATCTTAATCAAGCTTAATTTATTAAAACATCAGCCGGGACCATTAACATTAACGGGATGAAGCGGGGAGGCTGCCGTACAGGAGGAGAGCGAGAGACGGATTCACTCAACCAAAAACAAATGTCAAACAGACAAGTCCCATTTTCAACGCCAATGTAACACGTTAAGCTAAAAACATGCATCCCTGGTCTTTCATAGAGTAATTGTGAAATTTTGCAGGCATCATTTGTTCAAATTCTTAAAATTTCAAGCTGAAAAAATTTGGTATTTCTTTTCTTTATTGCATATCGTGGAACAAGTCGTGACTCTAAATCTGTACAGGTTTTACAGTAGACAGCGCTTGGATGAGACAGCGTACCATGCCAGATTCTGCCGACAGAAGGCCCACACAGGTCTGAGAGCTCAATACTTAAAATATGAAAACAACTGAAACTGATATTTCATGATGATAAATGGTTTTTATATATGCTTTAATGACTAGACTCACATTGATCTCCTTCCTGTCCCCTTTTTTTTCTTCTTTCACAACCCAGGCTCTTGACTCCACCCGCGAAAGAGAGAACAACCTTCATCAAAGTTAAATAAACATGAAGATTTTTTTTTTTTGCCAGACCCAAATTTTTAAGTCATGACATTGACAGCTAATTAAGTTTTTTTTTTTCCCTCAAAGTAATTGCCTTTAAAATATTTTACCACTGAACTCTTTGAAATATGTATTTCATTCAGACCTAGAATAAGTCACCAGGGTTCTTTCTCATCAGCGGCGCCACGTCTGGTCCTGTCTTCCTATAAAAGCGCCTTCATGGATGCCAAAATTATGTGGGGGAAAAAAAATCTTTATATTTATCCATATCTCTATGTCTATAGTTCTAAGTAAGGCTTGACACTTTTAGGTTTTGTTTGCTTTTAATTCTATTTAATTATTTATATATTATGAGTCCTTGAGACTCCAAAGGAAGTTGATGTTTTGTTTTAAAGAAGCAGATGTTTGTGATTATAAAAATCCCATATACTGTAAAATGTCTCTCGCAATGGCTTTGAATATTTTAAAATAACTATCACTTCAGTTTGGTCTGCTGTCATTAAATTCACTGCTTTCAGCTACTAATATTTTTAGTAATTTAATCATAAGCATTTGTAATAGCATGCCCTGTCAGTCACGTAAGAATTTCCCGCCTTGCTTGATTGACTGACCCTTCATTTTGTTGACTTCATTCAAGAAAACATGTTCGTAGCCAAAGCTGACATCAGTGCTGCTTGATTATGGAAAAAAAAAGGAAACCCTTATCGTGATTATTTTGGTCAGCCCTGAACTAATTATCATACCCTCCTTTTGAAGCATGTTACATTTATAAAACTGTCGAAATATTCGCAACAACCTTAGACTGCAGACTGAATAAAATTTCAGACTATAAAAATTATTCAGACCAATGTAGTAAATGTTAGTAGAGTGGTAGAGGATTATAAATTCAATTCAGTAATACTTTCTTAGCCCCAAAAAGGTCAATTCTATGTTGCAGTAACTGTTAATATTTAAGTCTTTTCAAAGACTGATTATTGATGGTTCAAGTTGTGGGAGGTCCATAATGAATTCTAATTCATTATTCATTAACAATAATGAATGTGTTTTTCATGTAAAGAGCCAAAGATAACTTTGTTGTGAATTGTTGTTATAGAAATAAAGTGAAATACATAAAAAAATGTATCCTTCCATCCATCTATCGTCTACACCGTATATATATCAAACACAAGTACCATGGACCCCGGCCCACTATGTCATTTTATGAGTACTTGAAGGGTGGGTAACTGTTCAAATAAAAGTGCAGGTTGTTTCATAGCATACACTGAAATTCACAATTTTCTTTTTACATAAAGAAGTAATTTTATGCCAAAAACTTTTGACAAGGTCAGTATTTACAAACAAAAGTTTTATTTTTACAATTAAAAATCTACAAGTCTACAAAAGTCATGATTTACAGAATTTTTTCTTTTAATTTGTTATTCTTATGACAAAGTGATATTGCCAAATCTGTAATTTTAATTAAAAAAATTGTTAGTTATATTTATACAATCTTAAAACAGGCCCGTTGGAGGCCACCATAATGCTGATGTGAAGATGAGTTTGACATCCATCTTCTACACATCTTCATCTTGCTCAGGTCTGGAGGAGGGTCGGTGTCATTCCCTGCTGTTGTCAGGTTCATCTCAGACTGGTCACATGTTCATCACAAATAAATTTAAAAAAAGGCAAATGTTAAAAGCACTGACACAGAAAGAAATGCATATGTACTTTGAACTAATAAAGTCTTGTAGCTTAAATGTCTTCATGTGCCTGCAAGTCCTTCTAATTTGAAATAATACTCATCACAACTGCACAGAAAATACAACGCTGACATTAGTAGATATGATCGCCAGCAAACCATTTTCCTTACATGGCTTACTGTACTCTCATCCAGCCACCTTTAACGCTCTTCCCACAAAATACTAATGCTCCTTATGTGAATTGATGTACACCATCGACAAGTCAATTCAATTTACCTTAGGAAAATGGTTGGTGTTTTTATTAGGTTAATCAGCCAGCGCCCTGCGGGAGCTGCAGGATGAGCAAGATAAGAGATGAGGAGCTGTTCTGTAATGGCTAACAGGCTAAAGGCTCTCAGAAAATGGAAATTTGTTATCAGAGAGACGTGTTATATGTTGAGACTTGAAACACAGAAACTTAGACTTGTCAGGAATATGAACTCCAACACCCTGATAAGTCCAGTTTTTCATATGCAAGTAATTATATCTGATAAAAAAATGTTTTATATTTTCACTAATAGTGTCACAGGATATACAGTCACGCGAAAAAAAAAATGTAAAAAGCTTGTTAAGCTGTAAGGCTCATTGTGTTTAGAAATAATACATAGATGATCGAAAAACATCACTGTTTTGTTCATGTAATAAAAACTTAGCCCAAATGTAAACGTAGCATACATACATCATATATCATATATCTATCTTCCATTTGAGTTGTGGGGGCAACTGCTGAGCAGATCACCATGGAGAGGTTTAGAGGTGACCGCTGCCTAACAGATCACTGTAGAGCGGTTTAGAGGTGACCGCTGCCTAACAGATCACCGTGGAACGGTTTAGAGGTGACCGCTGCCTAACAGATCACCGTGGAGCGGTTTAGAGGTGACCGCTGCCTAACAGATCACTGTGGAGTGGCTTATGGGTCACGTGACTGGATAGTTTGTTCATTTATATATATGTCTATGACGTCACCCTATTCAAAGTCTATGGAGACGGACAGAGAAACAGCAACACAACGTGTACATGTGAATCATGTGTTAGCTTTGTGTCTCCACTTATGGCGACAGAGCGTTACATGTGAACTACCATTACAAACCACCTGGTGGTGGTAGTGCACCACTTATGCTGTTTGTCAACTGGCAATAAATAAAAATAGGTGACTGTACACAACAAAAAAAAAAGACAAAAGGGAGTTTACAAACTCAATGAGGAGTTTTTGTTGTATTTTGTATGATGGGATGATGAATGCGAAGAGATGCCTTGAAGGAGACATTGATACCAACACCAAGTCAACACCATCGCCACTTGACAGAAATGTCCATTGAGACACTTTGTATCTCTGCTTCTGGGAACCCCCCTCAAAGACTGTTGTTGCAAATTTACTGAAACAGTCAATAAAGCTACAGAATAACTCGCACATCACTGCTAAATGTTTTTGCTTTCCATGGCTGGATCCACTGATGAAAGACACTCACTAACAATGATGTAATATAACTTTTAATCTCTTATAGGCGTCAGCAAAACATTTGAAACTGCCAAACTTATGCTTCAGTATGATATTAAACCAGAGAAATGCAAATGAAGAAACATCAACACTGGAAAATAACACCAACTTGCATTATTCAGGTCCAACCTGCCGTCCCTGCAGAGCGAGCACACAGAGACACTGAGGTGGGAGCAGTGGACAGGAGGCGCAGGGCTCCCTTGCCGAAAGCCTTATTGATTGGGATAAAGGTCTTTTGATGAGGAAGATTGTTCATCAGGCTGGAATGACATGCTTCTCAGATGTGACGCCTTTTCAGACCAGCCCAGGGGCCCATCGACCAAGTCATGGCAATCCTATCTGAGTATGTGTGCATGTGTTTGTGTGTTTGTCTGTCTGTCTTTAGTGATCACACTTAAGATGAGCCAGCATTGATTGGAGATAGGCCCATCTGGGTCACCTTGGCCCCACGATGACATGTCCTCTGCTGGAGGAGAGGACGTGTTTGGTGGTGGGCGGTGAACTTCATGCTCCCGTTGTGACGCACATCAGACAAAATGTCAAAATGCATTTGAGAAAGCATGCTAAAGATATATTTCAATTGGAATTAGTAGTGTCAGAAACTTGTTTTTTTTCTTCTTCTCCACTTTCCACAACGGCAGGCTGATTTTTTTGTATCTACCAGCCACTTTTACATGTACATTAATTTTATTTAAGTGTGTTTGACAGCACACAAGTAGCAGATTAAACTCTTTACATTAATTAGATAGGTTTTATTTGTTTACATGACTTTTTATTTTTTCTCGAGAGCCAGCATGTAACAAGAGTCCTTCCATCCGTTATCTATACCAGTTTATTCCAGTACAGGGTCACGGGGGTCTGCTGGAACCTATCCCAGTTCACTTTGGGCGAAAGGCAGGGGTACACGCTGGGCAGGTTGCCAGTTCATCAAAGGTAGCAAGAGTCCCAAAATAAAAAAAATAAAAAAATAAATAAAAAACACCAGATATTAGTTCTATAGATTAATTTGAATTTATAGCTTATGGTGATATTAGCTTTCATTCACTCATGTGGAACAGTTCTAGTCAGCTCTTGTATTTAAGTCACTCAATGTAGAAACTTGTGTTGTGAAAAAACAAAATCAAAAACCTCCAAAACTGTTCCCACAACAGGCAGTTTCTTCTTGTTTTGCAACATCCAGCTGCTGTCCACTGTGAAGTCTGTCTGCAGCGGAAGTTAAAGGCGATATGAGGGGCAGACGTGTGCGTCACTCACTGTGAGCTGCGAAAGACGACACTTAAAACACCAACGGAAATACCAGCATCATGATGCGAAGAGGACCTGGTGGACAGAAGTTACAGATGTGGTGGTGAGTCACAACAGTAAAAACACAGCCCTCGTTTACAGGTAAGAAGTGTGATGAATATTATGCTATATTATATTTGCTCCCTTGTATGCTCATGTAGAACAAATTAAGTCTTTCAGTTAGGATTGCACTTCTATTTACTCCAATATATAAAACTTGTCTTTGGTGTTTAGCTGATAACCTTAGAGACTTTTAAACCCATGGCTTCCACGTATGAGCTGAAAGCATCCTCAGCTTCATCCTCAGTACACTTTACATCGTATGACATCAAGCATTGCCGAACTCAATTGTGAGTTCAACTTTTCACACTTGAACAAGTGAATTAAATTGTGGCTACACAGCCAGATCTAGCCAACGAAATCATACATGAGAACAGGATTCAAAGCCATTTTTGAAGCAAGAAGACATAAATTTGATTGGTTGTTTTTGGTATGGCAATGGTACGTCAGAAGTGTTGCTGCAACGCTGCATGAATCCACCGTAGGAGCTTGCTTCCTTTTGTATCACAGTGACGAATAGTTAACTGTTGGAAGGTTAGCTGTTGCTCTTCTGCTCCAGCAACCTTTGTCTTGGACTGTTTCAGAAACCTTTTAGGTTGACGAACCAGACCATTAGTGAGTCAACCTGCTAGGACTCTAGGACAGTGGTTCTCCAACTTTTCATAGAGTTTCATACTGACATTATACTGCATTCTCCAGGTACCACCTCCAAGAATGGGGAAGGTGGCTCAGTGATAGAGGGTTTGGCCATGAACCTGAAGGTTGGTGGTTTGAGCCCCATCCTGGGTACACCGAAGTGTCCTTGGGAAAGACACTGAATCCCTGATTGCTCCCGGTTGTCTGGCCAGCGCTGTTGTATGTCAGCTCCGCCAACAACTGGTGTGTGAATGGGTGAATGCTTACTGTGTAAAGCGCTTTGGTGCTGTAGAATTACAGTTGTAAAGCGCTATATAAGTGCAAGGCATTTACCACCTTTGTAACATTGCTGAATTTCCTTTTGTAGAAACTGAATTAAAATTCAGTAGTTTACACCTATCTTATGTTTAAACAGCTCACAAAGGAGGCATTTTTATTCTTAATATAAAGATGATTTATCTTTTAACTGTAGTCAGTAATATTATATAAAGGGTCATCAAATGAAACTTTTCTGCACATTTCTCACACACTGCAAGACTCAGCCATTCTCTCTCTTACCCACAGCAAGTATGGATATACAGATTAACATCTGGATATATAACAACATACTATTTTTATCATCATTTTCAATGTCTTTACAAGTCAATATTAGAGGGAGAACCAGAAACATTCACCTCTCTGAACATTTTCAGGCCAAATTAAATCTATCAGTGCTGGTTTTCACAATACATTGGTCAGTTCTGAATGAAGTGAACTGTAAAACTCAGACTTCTTCTTACCAGATACTTTCTTCACCTGCCTGGACATGAATGCTGGTCCTCATGAATCCTTGCTGCTGGTCAGCTGTAGGAACCTGTCACTGCTCTGGTATCATCCAAACTCCACAGTTCCACAAACTTTCTTCAATTGAGTCCATTCCTTTATCTGGCACAAAGGTGCTCAGTAGCTGGCCCGGATGTTTAGCTGTTTTTTTTTTTTTTACAGCAGCAATATGTTTAACCTTTTATACCTGCTTCCTCTCTCCGAATGATGTGTGTTATTTCTTTGGCAATAGACACAGTTGTTCATTTATTCGCTGTGTGAAATCTATTCCCTGGCTAGCTGGGGTTTGATACCTGTAGGTGCTGTGGTCCTGCCAGTTTCCTGAGTATCCGCTGGTTCTTGTTCTCGGTTCACTGTCCACTTCACTTTCAATGGAGCTGCTGGAAATTTACTGCTGTTTAACTGTAGTTATATTTGTAATAGTTCCGGTTCAGAGCAAATATTTAAGCGTTATTGAACTGCTTTTTAAAATTCACCTCCGTTTATCATCCCATGTATTTCGTACATTTCTACTAATGAGTCAATCACAGCTGATGTAGTCAGGTTCGCACATGTAGCACAGTTTGAGAATTGCTAATCTAGGCAGCCAAGCAACCGCGACCTAGCAGAGCTACGTTACTCAGCTTTAAAAGCTTCAGAAAGCTTCACAAAACGTATGGCAAGGTCTCTTCTTGTTGTCCGTGATTCAGCCATCAAATAAATCTTCCCATTGAAACATCAAATAACTGGTTCTCCATGGCAAGTTTCCTTGAGAATAGGGTTGGGGAGCGACCAAATGTAGAAGCTTCCTACAGTGTTTCTCTTTTTCTTTCTTTATGGTTGCATATTAGCACAATTTTCTTACATCTTGTCCTTCTCTCTCTTTTTGTGCATTTATTTTCTTTAACAGCCTCTCATTAAGGTGAAAAAAGTAAAAAACAATACAGGTATAACTCCCCTCTCCAGATCAGATATAGTGATGGAACGTGTGGACTCCGTTCAACCCGCTGGCTCCCTTTTTTAGCGTGGCTGAAATACCAGAGCTCTTAATAATTGATTAGAATTGATTTTAACCCAGCCCTGACCTGAGCCAAGATGGACAGGCGGTGCTGTCCAAGCATGAATGCATACAGATGTTCATCAGTGTGTTATTTTACATGCATATGTGCCTGTGTGGTTTGTGTTTCCACGAGAACGAGAAACAGCACGTTTACAGTAAATGCCCAAAAAGAAGAGTGTGTGTATAAAAGAGAGTAGTGCACTGATCTTTAAAAGCTCCTGATGTGTCCCCATAATTAAATATTTAGGCAGATGAAGCCTTGACCTCCCTGCGCTTGCAGACTCTTGGTTCACATTGATTTCTGACAAGACAACTGGGACACCATTACAACGAAATGCACTATAGCCGGCCACACAGACCCTCTGACACCCTCACCAGTTTAACCACCACCGCCATCACTGTCCACTGAGTGATTGTCTGCCATAAATGGGCACATTTCAAGGTCTCCCCTTGATGTCTGCTTTCAGATAGGATTTCACCTCCCATCTCTCTTGACCAGTCGTGTAAAAAGGTAAGTCGTTCTTTTAATACTTTAAATTTTCTTGATTAAAGGAATAGCAAATTAAATCATCTGATTTTCACAGCTCACAGTTTTATACATGAACCTTTTTGCTATGTCATTATTTATTAAACAACAATAAAGTCAAAAGGTACCAGCACAATTCCACATAAAGCCACATAAAGTCATATTATATTCCCATTAGAATGTAAACAACATAGTAGATTATGAAACAGATATTTTACCATCCACTCAGGTCTCGGGGGCAGTGGCCTTACCAGAGAGGTCCAGACCTCCCTCTCTCCAGCCACCTCCTCCTCCAAAAAGTGTACAAAAAGTGCAATCGCATTCTTTTGGTCACTACCAACAGTTAGCGACCATAGGTGGAGGTGGGAACAAAGAGTAAACAGAGAGTCTTGCCTTTGTCTTGCCCCTCCTTGAATCATGTTGGAGGGGTTTTTGTGCCCGAATGATTCCAGGAGCTATGTTGCCATGGGCTTTTGCCACTTGTAGGGTCTCCCAAGGCAAATTAATCCTGGGTGACAGGACACACAAAGTGTGATTCAGTTGACTTGTATGGAGGAAAAACAAAAGCTCAAAGCTCTTCCGGGCTCATGTTACTGGGGCCCCACCCTGGAGCCAGGTGTGGAGGTGGGGGTTGTGAGTGAATGTTTTTAATGCAGTGATGTCCAGTACAATCAGGACTGTTTTAATGCAATATTGTCCAGTAGAATTATAACTTTTTTTATGCAGTGATGTCCACTAGAGAATCATGACTGTTTTTAGTTCTGGCTGTCTGAGGACCTGAAGATCACGAAAATCCAGTTTTGGCTTTCCACGTGGTCTCTTGCGTGGTCTCTTGTGGGGACACTCCCGATTCTGATATATTATGTTGATATATTACGTACTCTGGGAGCTGGTGGGATCTTCAAAGTCTTTAACATTTTACATTGAGGAAGTTTTGTAAGCCCCGTGACCCTGAACAGGAAATAGCGGGTATAGAAAATGGATGGGATGGATGGAAGTTTTGTAAGTTGCAGTCAGGTTCTGCTAATCATCGGCTCTTGATTGATTTGTAATGTGATTAGCAGTATTACAAGTGCTGGTATTGATTGGTTATTGATGAGTGAAGAACAGTTGGCAGGTTCGTATGTCAGTCTAAATCACATACCGAGGTGGATCAGAGCAGAGTCAATGCATCAGTTTTCTTCAACCTGAGACAAAGACAAAGACAAATTAAGAAGCAATTATTAAAAGGATCAACTTTACATTGTATTTAATCTTCTGTATTTAATCAGGCTCCCGTATAAGAGATATCCAAATGTAAGTGACATCGTACTAAAATATGGAAACTTTGATATCTTTTATATTTCGAGCCTTTTCATTCTTTTTCTCTTTAAGCTTGTCAAGAAGCAAAGTTTGATGCAAATAAAGAAGTTCTTTTTATTAGTTTAAAAAACGACATTGTGGTCTGATGAGCAAACATGAAGTGAACAAGATAAACTTTAAAATGTCAGGTTGTCTTTTAGGCATTTCCAAAAACTCATAAGTCCTTTACTCCTAAATATTTGTCATTTGATTTTACAGTGCGACAGGCGAGTAGCTGTCATCTTCAGGAAACTTTTCTCAGCAGGGTGTCCATGTTTAAAGGTTCAAAATAAGTGAAAAGCAGGACTACCTGCTTTTTAAAAACCAACGCATGCATTTTAGTAATAAATGCATTTTTAAAAAAGTTTCTTTCAAAACAAGGCATCATTTAATTCATGATAGTCACTGAACAATAGCTTCCTGCAAAGTGAATGAATTCAACATAGTTTATCACTGAAAGAAAAGAGATATTTACTATGTGGTTCTAACCTATTGATTTACTTTAGAGAATCTTTTCCTTAAATTTAATTTTTCAACAGGAGTCAAAAATATTCACCTTGTCAACCACAACATTTCTCAGTATGTTACTCATTGATAATAATAAAAAGGACTTATTCCTTTCTTTGCTGAAGTGGAAAATGGAAAAGGAGGTTTTAATGTTACCATTAAGACAAAGAAAGAACAAATACTTTTTCTTTCAAACAAAATGTTAAATAATGGCTACATTCCCAATAGCACAGATAACTCCCCCTGAGCTCAGCATCAGCATCCATCAGTGTGGTGATGCGTCTGTAAGCTGACTGCATTTGGGCCATAATCTGTGCCCCGTACAAAAGGTTAAGCACAGTTTGGATTGAGGCAACACAGGACAGTGTGTTCTGTCCTCTGGTTTGACAGAAATAACAATGGCATTTTAATCCCATCCCTCTTTACTACGCTCTGTGCCCTCAGACTGGGTCACTCCAACAACATGGCCCTTTTTCATTTTATGCAGCTTCTATCGGTAGTTTACTGACCCTTGGATATTTTACCAAATGGCGGTAAAGACATAGTTGGAAAAAGTGAATATGGGGATGACAGAGACAAATTGGCAAATAATCAGCTGAACATTTATTGGTCATCTTTTAATTACTGGAATAATATAAATTCCCATATTGGTTTACCTCTAGCTAATGCAGTACGTGCGCGTGAACCACACGCATACAATGAAATTAGTGTAAAAGCAACAATTAGTGAGAAAGTTGACTCACAACACATCATGATACACAAGGCACATATCAAGATAATGATTTAAAATAAAATATATCTGCAGTGCTGCTTGTTCTAATTACGTAGCCAAGTCTAATTAAGAAATGACTGTTTTAGAAAAATCACATCTTTTTCCATCAGAAAGCAACATTTTCTATAAAACTGCAAGTTTTGTTAAACAGACTTATGTCGTGCAGTTTATGCTTCTTTTTAAAAATGTTTTCTCACTATTTTTACAACTTTTCAATTTTTAAAGTATTTATTGTATTCCCTGTTCCTTAAGTTTATTTTTCTATTGGATGATTAAAGTATCTTTCTATCTATCTTGTCGTAAAATCATGAATTTCTATATAATATTATGGTTTTAGGCCGTAAAATTGTGAATTTTGTATCATTACAACTTTCTTGCCGAAAATCAAAAACTGTCACCATAAAATCACAATTTATGCAAGATTGCATACTTTTGTTATAAAAGATTTTTCTCAAATTTCTCAACTTTCTAATGTAAAACTGTTGCAAAATCTCACTTTTTTTGCAGTAAGAAAAATAATACAAATTTTGATGTAAATTTGTGACTTTTTTGTGTGTGTTGTTAAATATTACACTTTGCAGAATCAAAACTTTTTTTGACATAAAATCACAACTTCATGTTGAAAATCTTTGTATAATTCCAATATCCCAAAAATCACAAAACCTTTTTAGTAAATTTTTGATTTGACAGCATCACAAATTTCTTTGGAAAAAAGTACATTTTTGCCATAAAATCAAAATAAATTTCCAGAATGACAACTTCTTTTTCCTTTTTTTTTTGGCATCAAACAAGATTTAGTCTTTTTACTAATATACAAATTTTACAAAATTGTGACTTTTTGACAAAAGAACTTTTTAAAAAAATCAAGGATTGTACAATTGCACATTTTTGTTGAAAAAAAAAATTGTTGAAAATAAAAATGCATTTTTTTTAAAAATATTGATTGTGAAACAGCAGAAGCTGGTTTTGCCAGGTCGAGTGGTAGAAGGGGAGGAGCTTGACCAGCACCTGGTGTCTACCTGTGCATGTACCTGTAATTTTTCTATACAGTGCAGCTGTAACAACCACCATAATGCATTACATGTTTTTGGTACCTTAAAGACGGACACAGCAGAAATCTGAAACTGTGTTATATAGTCTATTACCTCAATCCTTTTCCCTGTTTCACAATGGCCAAAGTATTTTAATAGTAGTCAGTTCTATCAAGCCCCATGTCTTCCACACCATCCCAGAGTGTTCTTCTTTTGAAGTTGAAAATATGATTTAGGCCAGCTGATTTAAAAGATTCCATCTTGCATATAGATTTCTTCCCTGTTGTCATTAATTGTGAGATGAATCAGAGTCTCTCCACGTTGTGTGAAGGATAAAGGTAGAGGAAGATGGAGCATAATAAAGTCTTTTATTTAAAATGGTCAAGTGCCACGATCAACTTCTACCAGAAGTAGACGTTACATTTAAGACACAAATCAGTTCTGATCAGTGAACAAATGGATTCAGATATTCTCAGATTGGTTTCAGCCCTCATTTATAAGTGTAAGTCATCTGAAATTAATAGGACATCTGACATCTAAACAGATCAAGATTCCCTGTTGAAATGGTTCGCACAATACAAACGTGTAATATTTCAAATGTATTTTCACATTAAAAACACTTGTTTTAAAAGTAGACTGTTGTCCACAATATGCAGATACTGCATACTGATTTTGTTCGGAACTACTGACATTTTCATGAATACCGAAACACAATTAAATGTCATTCTGCTCACAGTTTACACACACATCTGTTATGTTTATGTTTCATGAATGAAACCCGAAGAACACAACACACAAGCACAAGTAAACATGATCTTTTTAACATAATGTTACACTGAGGTTTTTATCCTCTGCTGTAAGTAGCTAAAATCATGAGTTTCTGCTCCTGGCATAGCCAATGTCTCGCTGTCAATCAAAGGACATCAATCAAAAGTTGCTGTTTCATTGTTCAGCTTTTGTGGTTTTATATAAACTTACCTGATGTGGTGCTCTGTTTTGGACCTAGCCCCTAGTGGTCAGCCAAGGAACTGCAATTTTTGTTACTTCCTGGTTGCTCTTCAACCTGGACGTGTTGGTGCTTGGTTTTAACTCTAGTTCACCTCAGGACATTTTCTCCCAGCATTCAAGTTTGTTCCTAAACGTGACACACATGCGTAAAATAAAATAAAATAAAATGAAGCAACTCTGATTTCCAAGCTGAAATACAGTTAATGCAAGAGTACAAGTTGCTGGTGTTAAAGTCCAAGTCAAGTCACAAATCCTTAAAATTAGAGCTCAAGTCCTGCAAGCATCAAGGTGGCCAGAGCGATGTAGAGCCTCGCTGGGAGAGTCGCGTCAACGACGCCTCTGAAAAGCTCAACAGAGCTTCTGGTGGAAACACAGTCCAGCAGGAACGTGGTGCTTCCATGATTTCAATGTCTTTGACATGTAAAATGGTATTTGTCTGAGAAATGAAACAGTTACAAATTACAGCTATAGTTGGCTGAGTGAACGGTGAGGGGAACCACTTCTTCCAAACTTTGACTGCAACCGAGACCCTGACCTAAGCTCTTATCAGCTTTCATTAAACACAGTAACATATCAGCTAGTCCCGATATAGATTTGAAGTGATAGTCCCACTTTGACATCATGGCAGATTATTCTGTTCATTTCTTTTCTCTTGTTTTCCTGCCATCTGTCCATATTTCTAACACCAGTCACCGTTCACCAGTAGCAGAAGCAGCAGCAGTTAGCAGTAGCAGTAGTAGTAGTAATAGTGGTAGTAGTAGTAGTAGTAGTAATAGTAGTAGTAGTAGTAGTAGAGCACCAGTTTCCAGCTACACTGAACAGCTTGTCAACTTTTCTTTCACTGTGAGCCTTAAACCCAGCTCCTCTCCTCTACAGCTCATGTTCCCCGGACTAATCTCCGCCCGTTCAATGCTGTTCAATTAGATTCCAGTTGACATGCATTGGAAGTAGGCACTCCTCCTTGTAATTCAGCTCTCTTTATAGCCAATCTATTTTTTAATAAAGGTTCAGAGGAAAACATTAAAGTATTGATCTTTATTTATCGACCTCAGCTCAAAGCATAGTTAAAGCTGACACAAATCAATCAAAATAAATTTAAAATGATGATAGCACATATAAAGGAGCCTGGCCGCCTGTTTTGGAGTAATTAGGGGGCTCTGGCATGGTGAACCTGAGGCAATAAGAGTAACAGTAACGTACACATTCACCACAACAGACTGAGCTGCAGGACTGTTTAGCAGACTGCAGCTCAGAAATTTGTTTTGCATTAAATGAGACGAGTGAAAGGCAAGGTTAATGAAAGGGCACGGCACTTTGGGGCCGCGGTAATCCACTGAAACCCTCTCCTCACCGATTGTAATGTGCAGGCCATTCTCTCTCTCTCACACACACAGACCTGGGACATCCTCAGCTTAGCAAAAACAATGGGTATTAATTTTCCAAAGTGAGTGAGAAATAGCTGCTCGTTAGTTATGTGTGAGAGTGTCAACTGGCCCCAAGTGCATTAAATGCTTTTAATCTGGATGACAGTGTCCACTGAGCGCAGAGGTCACAGAGTGTGTACGGGCACTCCGGGGAGTTAGATGGAACCGCAGAACGCTGTGATGACCCTGGCCTAGTTTGGGGTTTAGTTCCATGCATTTCTCAACATGTTAATGAAGCGTGGGTATGCCACGTCAAAGATATTAAAGTAATTAGTGACACAGCAGCCATATTTCCATCACAGCGTTGATGCAAAACTTTTGAAACATTTCAAAAGTTAACTATGAAATGACTGCATTTCCATTGAAGTGTAGCATATGCTCCGTTTTCGTACGTTTGTACGCTGTTTCCATCACGATCAGACGTACCTCCATACATCATTTGCATTAGTTTGGTTGCTGAGCAACACGTTCACTGACGAGTCAACAACTGATCAGCAAATATGGAGAATCTTGCTGAATATTATGCCTCAATTCAGATCCTGACGTATTGTGAATCAAACCCTGAAATCTGAGAAGCAAAACCTCCACCAAAAGAATATGCAACGCATACATGAGATGCCATATCCACTTGAACGCTAGAGGTGCTAGTGTTGGTCAGAACTGTCACAAAGCTCTTCCACAGTTATGAACTTTATAATCAGCCACTAGCTGTGTGGTGTCGTAGCTACTCGCCAAACGTTGTGAAGAACACATGCAAAATACTGCTGGTGTTTCTCATCTATATCCCACATTGGTAAAACAAAAGACTAACTTATTTCTTGATTAAAATATAGGATTGTATTTTTGACTGTGACCGTGCTTTCTGCCCCCAGTTGAAGACTTCCAGTATAACATGTACTGCCTGTGTAGTACGTAAGCAAGAATCATTCACAACGTTGCTGAGTGTGTACACTGCAAGTACATCCCAAACCTAAAACGTCACTTCTAAAACGTGTCCAGTCTGTGATTCTGTGCTGCAGTCTTTGGACAGCATTCTAGACCTTTTCAGAGCACAGGAAGAGAGATGCATGCAACATTGCCGTCATCACTTAAATCGTCCCAGAAGCCTCCTCTGCAGCTCTGCAGTAGGCGCAGACACTCTGTAGACCCTCGTGACCAACACCTGAACTTCATTCATCTTATTACTTTTACTTCACATCTTTCCTCGGCGCAGATCCGCCGGCGAGCCAGTCACTTCAGCCCGGGTTGAGATATTAATGAGTTTACAAGGACCTTCCCAGTCTAATTATGTCGAGCAACTGCTGTCTCTTAGTGGGCCACGGCTCCCGGGGGAGAACACAAATCCACCAGGCAAGCAAAACTTGCCTACTTTTGACAAAACACTCGACACGCGAGGATGCAAATAACACTAGGCATCTTTCATTACCACCGCCGGAATGTCGCTTACAACATTAATATCGCCGGCTGGCATCACCACCCCAAATTTAACCTGAAAAATACTCGACTTTGGCATTAAGACGACGACTATTAGTGAGGTGGGGGTAGCTCAGGGAAGAAGCTCAGCAGCCTCAAGAGGAGATTGTGTAAGAGAGCTCCAAGTACTGTAAGAACCATTAAGGTGATTGGATGTGACCTTTATGCAGTTTGAACTTTTTAACATGTTCATGAAAGTTTCTCCACCTTCCTGACATTTGAACAATGACACTGATGTTGGAAACTACAAACTCAGAAAAGAGCGTATGAGACGATTTGGCTCAAGTCTGCTCTTTGCAGAGAGGGAAAGGGCGAAAACACTGACCTCTATGCATCTTATATTATATACTGCTGCAAGGATTTCACGTTTTTTGCATGGTTTAGGGGGATGCTGCACAGAATGCATTAACATAAAAACTAAAGGTTTTCCTCCCGGTGTCAGATGAGTGAGAAAAAAAAGACTTATATCCAAAAATAAAATGATAAATCTTTGAGTTCAGAATAGAAAACTGGTTGTTCTTTAATAACAGACATGCACAACACTTCAATCTACTTCAATGACTGAAATTTCAGTCAGTTTAAACATTTGTGTGTGTGCAGATAGATAGATATAGATTTAGATAATCAATCAAAATATTTCTAATTTACATATATATATACATATATATATACATATAAATATATATATATATATATATATATATACATACATATAAAATTATAATCATACTACCACTTAATTTTATTTGGATGTTTGACATTACAACAGTCTGATAGAATGAATAATTTAATTTCCCTCCAGGGATTAATTAATATTTTTTTAATCGATTTGAATTTAACCCAACCCCGGTCACACTGTCTGGGGGCCACCTACGTCTGTTAGCCATTAGCATGTGCAGCGTTCTCTGACATCACAGATCCAGATCAATCAAACTTTATTTGCATAGCAATTTTCAGACGACAGAAATAAAACAGAAGTAACATAAATTCTTTGAATTAAAAAATAAAGAAAAACCCTCCATGAGGATTAAATAAATGTTTTAATTTCAATAAATAATTTTAAAAAATGTTAAAACTACTCTCCATTGCCTAAACAGCAACTTCCTTTAAAAAAACAAAAAACAAAACTGTTCTTATTGATAATGATACAGAATGGAAGAAGAAAAAAAGTCCAAAAAGAGAAGCACGTATTGTTCACCCCATATACATGTGTTTCTTTATGTTTCCTGTTCATCATATAGTTAAGCATTTCCAGTGTCAACGCTCCTCCACCGTATACTGTAAATCTGATTCCAGCAACTTTTGCATTTGAAGGGAAAGTCCTGATCTCTATAGTTAGATTTTAAAAACCAGGAACACTGTACTGTTTTATGAATCTAACAGCATTCCAATATGTAAAAGCAAAAGGTAACATTGGGGCCACATCTTTACGTAAATATTACAGAATGTCGGTATGCAAGTGCAAAATATTTTGACCCATTCAAGACTGACTATACTGCCAAAAGTATTCACTCACTCACAAGGTTAAGGAATATATTTATGGGGATTTTTGGCTATTCTTCTAGAAGCACATTTGTGAGGTGAAGTTGGACCAGAAGGTCTGGCTCTCAGGCTCCGCTCTAATTCATGCCAAAGGTGTTCTATCAGGTTGAGGTCAGGACTCTTTACAGGCCAGTCCAGTTCATCCACACCAAACTCTCTCATCCAGGTCTTTATGGAC
>JBAMYA010000007.1:2610283-2639576 GCA_037176975.1 Arrhamphus sclerolepis | reverse complement strand
GATTGTTGTAGGTAGCTGCTTCCTTGAACATTTCCCAGTCTGTTGTTCCAAAACAGTCCTGTAGAGCAGAGGTTGCCGAGGTTTCTTACTCTTATTCTCGCAGTCCTGATCAAACACGGGTCAAACTCAAGGTGATGGGCCAAATCTGGCCCATCACTTCATTCTAAATCATTAACAAGTTATTTCTCATCTCTGAGCATCACAGAAATGATTCTTGATGATTTACTTGCTTCACTGTCACATTTTAAACCTTTTATTGTTACTTTTCTCCTGCAGAGCTGGACCAGGGAAGTGGCTTTAAATCAGCCTAATGGACCCTGCAGGAAGGCCTGCAGTGTCCAACATGGACTCTATAGTTCCTATACCACCCCCAACGGAGTCCTCTGTGTGGATGAGACCTTCATCCAGGCTAGAACTCTGGATGAAGGTCTTCTTGCCCCTCTGAAGTTTCTCCTCAAAGACAGCATGGCTGCAGCCATGACACCAAGACCTCAGCTGTGAGTCTGCTGTCAGATTAACTGGTGGCAGAACCAGGACTCCATCAGGATTAGACCTGGTCCTGAAGGTGTTCTGCTCCTGCAAGACTAGACACAGACTTTGAATGATGGAATGTGATGTAACCACACCATAGTTTTCTAGATTTATTTTTCTAAATGTTCTTCGGTGAAAATCGTTTCCTTGAGTCTGTTTTTGTTAATCAGACTTATGAAGAAGTTACAGGTTTACAGTGACTAAATACAGAAACACAAATGCAGTCCTTGACTGCAGAGGCATAATTCAGAGGGCTTCAGCCCAGCTAATAAACTATCGGCTGTATGGAAAGGACAGTTTGAAGCCTCATTTGAAAAGTAGAAAGGATGTTTTGAGTCCTGCAGCTGATATCTGGAGGGCCCCCTGCTGGAGACTCCAAGAACCAAAACCTGAGAGCCAGAAATCATTTGACAGCATGGATGGATACGTACAGATCTTACTGTGTCTGTTGTTGATGATCACTGTGGCCCCTCCTTTTACCGCTCTGTCTTCAGTCCCTCCTTTACTTTTACCGCTCTGCAGGGGTGAAAGTAAGCCAGTAGGGTCCAGTACTGCGTACCACTAAAATATTCAGTTGCAGTACCAGGATGATGAGAGAGCGCCTGCCTGCTATAAAGCCCTCCTTCAGAACCAGGACCACACTCTGGGCCAGAAAATAGAACCGCTAGCAATAAGCAGTCTTTAAAACTACTTGGTCTGTTAAAAAAAAATACTTTTAATTCATTCCAAATTGTTTCTGGACTGTTGTTGCTTTGTTTTAGTTCATGCTGGATGAATCTCCATCTCTTCTTCTCTCCCCTTCACCTCAGAGAGAGCCCGGCCCGCTAAACGTCTGTACCCAGCCTTCGAAACATCTACCACACGTTTAATGTCTTTACATTCGTTGCAAAATGTCCCAATTAAAATCAGAGGAGTAAGCGGTTGTGTGTCGCGTTATTTACGATACAGAACAGCTTAGAAAAGAAACTGCTTATGAGCTAACGTCTGGAGAGTTCACTCAGCAGTACGTAAGTTCACATATGCGTCTACTTACGAAATGCAGCGGTTGCTATGGAGATCGATGTGTTTGATTTAATGCACTGGAACGTTTTTCACACGTCAAACGTCGCTTGTGCTGGGACAGGACGAACAATAAATGATACCAATGAAGTTCAACACATTCCTGTGGTTGGCTGAAACTTGAACACAACATGGTTTAACTGTCAGTTATCTACAGAGACTTTAACACTACAAAACAGTCAAAAAAAAGTATTAATGCAAAGAAAAATAACAGCTTTGTTCAAAAGAAAAGACAGGGACACTGAAAATGGGTTACCACAGAAAAACACCCAGTGAGGAAGGTTTTGGTCATAGTACTGGCAAGAATTTTAAGCTACATTCATCCCTGTCGCTCTGTCTTCTGTCCCTCCCTTACTTTTACTGCTCTGTGATCCATCTTTTACCTCTTTATGGCCCCTCCTTAACTTTTACCGCTCTGTCTACAGTCCATCTTTTACCTCTTTGTCTGTGGTCCCTCCTTAACTTTTACCACTGTCTGCAGTCCATCTTTTATATTTACCTCTTTTGTGGTTCCACCTTTTCTTTTACTGCTCTGTCTGTGGTCTCCGTTTATGTAGGTGTTGAGTCCAAGTCTTAAGTGAACATTTTTCTTTCATTGTGAATATTAGCATCATCTTCTGTCCACAAACATGAGGAATTCCGTTTTTTCCTCCAGTCAAGTGTCCTACGGATATTAATTGGTCTTTTTTGTTTTGCTTTAGAGGACTGCCAACTGATATCTTGTACAAAATGATATATTGAGCATGTGAACATGGTTTCTAGATATTGACGTCCATACGAATGTCAGTGATGAACTTTAAATGTTTTACATTAAAACAGATGGAGCTCCTCTTAATCTGCCGACGGTGTTTCAGTCAGGTTGAGTTTGGATCATTGCAGCATCATGATTCTGATGCTTGTCTTCTGCTGTGTTTGGGATCACTGTTCTGTCACATGACCTCGCATTTGTTTCAAGAATATTCTGGACTACAAGAGAGTTCACAACTGACTTTCAGGTGTCCAAGTCCTGCAGCTACAACCTCAAATCATCACCCTTCTGCCATCATGCAGCGACATTAAGGCCAAACAGCTCCTTTGATTTCATCTGGCCATATTTCATTGTTCCAGAAGTCTGCAGATTGTAATAATAAATCTTTCTAAATGTTAGAAAGCTTATTTCCTTTTAAATAAACATGCATTTGTAGAGCAAAGTATGACAGTTGAATCCAGGAAAGATTTGCCAAATTTCTGCCAATAACAGCTTTTTCCCCCAAAACAATGTTGATTATTAATTCAACAAAGAGGAGCCTCAGTAGTGTCTGGAAGAACCACACACAGCTACAACAGCCTGATTCCTCCTCATACTGGTCACAGACTACTGAGGGAACCTCCCATTTTTCAAGCAGCATTTACTGCTGGTTGTACTGGTCACTCTGGCAGACAGTCAGCTGTTGATTTCAGGAAAATAAAATCTCAGGAGGACAACACTTTAAAGCCAAAGAAGTAATTTTATTTATTTGTTTTATTGGCTTTGTTAGGGTGTACAATGTTTAAGATCAAACCAGTGGCCTGGAATGGCAGAACTGGTTTCAGGTTCCGGAGTCCATCAGCGTGTAACACCGCTGCTGCTGCTTCAGCTGCATCTGTCCCATCGAGATGCTCGTTCATCCATGAGGACGTTTCCAGAAGCAGAGCTGCGATGACGAGCAGAGCACCTTCATCTGCACGTCACAACAAACGCGTTCTTCAACAGACGAGGAAGACCTTGTAACAAACTCAACTCATGAATGGACTCCGACCAGTTTCAGTGCTCACCCACCACACGAGATTAAAAGTGCATAAACAACGTTGACCTTTAACTGCAGAGTCCAACATGGAAGAAGACATCAAGACATGAAGTATCTTCTGCTCTTAAAGACACATTTTACCTTTTTTTTTTTTTCCCCCAAAACATCCACAAGAAATGAAGTGATGCATTTTGGTCAAAAAACAGCACAGTGACTACAACTGTTAGAGCTGGTTCTTCTCAAACTGGTTTCCACTCTGATCTGGTTCTGTGATGTCACAATTCCACATCAGCTGGCCGAGTGTGAGATGTTTGGTTCAACCATGACTTCCTGTGACATCTTCTCCATGCTGGTCTCCAGATGTGTCTGGGTGACTGGACGGGTACTGATCAGTTACTGGAAACCATTGAAATACATCAGGCACTCTTAAAAATCAACTCATTTAACATCTCCATCCAGTCTAAACCTCCTGAACCAACCAGGTTCTGAGGAGATCATCGTTTCATTCATTCATCATTTTGAAGTGTTTGGTTCGTCCAGCTGGTTTCATTCTTTCAGATCATGAGATGAGCATTCTCCTTTAAAATCAGTAACTTATCACGTTTGATATGTGGGCAGTGTGGTGAGACTTCAGGCACGTTTGGGCTTTCAGTCGGGCTCCAATTACATTAATTAATCATTTAGAGAAAACTATTAGAAGCAACGACCTTTCTTAAACCAATCTGATCAATAATCGACTGTTTCACCTGTCTGGCTTCGTATGACCTGGATGCTCGTGCAAACAACCTCCCACCTGAACTCACAAGCTGAGCGTGTTAATGTGCAGAAAGCAGAAAGTCTTAGAGGGTAAGCAGGACTGCGGCGCGGCGGTCCTGCGGCGCTGGTCTCAGTCAGGTTACTCTTGTTTGACGTCGCCCTTCAGCTTCCTCTTGATTCGGGAGTACGGGCTCAGCTCGTCGTCCATGATGAAGTCGTACAGGACCTGCACCCAGGACGTGTACTGAGGCAGGTCGTCGTAGTACTCTGCTGCGATCTTCTTCACCTGAGAACGAGAACAAACTTTGAGAGCCATCTTTAGACCACTTTTAGTCTTTGACTTAGTTTCAGCAACTAAAAACACCTTCACCTTTCTGTTAATGCTCATTCTGCCACAATAAAAGTTCATTTCATCTGTTAACATCCATTTTTGAACTTCAGAATATTTTAAAAGGTGTTGTGAAGTTTCAGGTAGTATTTTGTCCTGTTCTTTCTGAAAACACGTCTAAAGTCCAGCAGTCTGGAAGGATAAAAACATCTGGAACACTGGTTCATCTAACAGAACCCTCTGAGCCCAGATGTTGATGCCACCTCTGGATGGATATCTGCAGTTCATTTTGTTTAGTTTTTTTTATATTTGTCTGATTAGGAGCTGATTGTCCTGGAGGACAAAGAAAAAACAAAAACACACGAGCAGTTTCACACCAAAGAGATGATCTCAATGAGGAGGATTCACACGGAGAAGACGACATTTATAGAAATAAATGAACCAGAGCAGATCTGAGCAGAGTAAGGCAGCACAACTGATCCATGTTCAGAGCTGATGACCAACGTGTTCATCTACGTCAGTTAGTCAAAACATTTGTGTCCACAAATGCTTCATCGTGGTTCTCTAAAAATCACTTTTTTGTCTGCCACTCTCGTACAGACTAAGTTTTATTTTGATTTATATTTATCATTTATGACCCTCACCCTGCAATAATTTCCATCTTAACCTTCTCTTTTTCACCTATATACTTGCAGATTATGTGCATGCCTATTTTTATGACCATTTTTCAAATCCTACTTTTTAATCTGTGGAACTTTTACACAGTTTGGGATTAATAAGTCTTATCTTTCATTAAAAAAGAAAATCCCAACTGCAGCAAAAACCTAAAATAAACTCTGTTTAATTGTTATCAAGTGTTTCTGAGGGCCACACAAATATCCAACAATGGAAACATTAAATATTCTCAAAGCAACCCAACAGAGCTGAACCACCTCCACGTCTTATTTCTGCAGAGCCATACTGACCATGGGCAGCCTCCTTCCTGGGATGCTGGGGAAGTCGTGGTGCTCGTTGTGGTAGCCCACGTTAAAGGTCAGCAGGTTGAGGGAGCCGTAGTAGGAGTAGGTCTCGTGGCCCTTCAGGAACATGTAGTGCTCAGCGATGAAGTGGCCAGAAATGGGGTGCAGGCCCATTCCCAGCATGGAGCCGGCCAGCATGTAGACCACAGGCTTGGCCCCCCACAACCAGTACAGCAGCACGTCAAAGGTGAGCTGCAGGGCCACGTTGGTCAGCTCCAGCTGGCTGACGGGTTTGGGATTGATGCAGAGGGGCCGGATGGCGTAGAACAGGGGCTGCAGGATGATCCAGATGAACTTACGGAATCGCGTGCAGAAGAACCAGCCTTCGAACTCGGTGGGGATGTCCACGTCAATGCCATCTCCGCCCAGGTAGCGGTGGTGGTCCAGGTGGTAGCGCTTGAAGGAGGCGGAGTAGGGCAGGCCGATGGGTAGGTTGGCGAACATGGCGAAGTAGCGGTTCCATAAAGCTTTGTTGTTTCCAAAGGCCGTGTTGTGAGAGATCTCGTGAATGGCGAGGGTCATGGAGTGGTTGATGCAGCTGCCAAACGCATATGTCCAGAACAGAACCCACTTCCAGTCCAGGTCTTTGACCAGGTAAAAAGCTAAAAACTGAATCGCCACCATCATGCACACAATCCACTTCAGCCTGCGGTCAGGACCCATCAAAGACTTGATTTCTGGATATTTAGCTGGAAAAGAAACACAAGAGACTCTGGTCAGGTCAGTGAAGAAAAAACACAAAACCCAGAACTGCAGGTTCTGGTCTAGGACCGAGGTACACTGATTTCCACATTTGATTTAAAAATACTTAATTAAATTAATTGTAGCAGTAGTTGTTGTTATACAAGTGTCTTCAGTGATTAATTACAGATGGTTCCAGCTGTGTTCAGGAAAGATGGAGGAGGCTCCAGACCGCCCCAGAAGATTAAATCATATCATCTAATCTCCTGGAATACTGATGTCATAAACATTATTTAATTTTCTGATGTGTAAAAATATTTTTTTGGGTTTTTTGTTCACATGACCCAGTGCTAGCTGAAACTGCAGTACTAAACTAAACTGAATCAATGAATCCTATTTAACTGCACCAACCTGCATTAAAGTTGCTGATTTGTCTGTAAAGTAACTTCAGATAACTGGTTGAGCGTTGGCACTGCACTAACTAACTGAACTAAATAGAGTCTTGGTGTCAGTGGAAGGTTTCTGGCCTTCACCGCTACAGCGTCACGTCAATTTCATTTGTTAATGACTGTCACATGTCACATGACTCTCCCCCTTTTTCATTGACGCCGTGTTCATAAAACCCAGATGATTCACTCCAGCTGGTAAAGAGGAACAACATGCTGTCAGACATTTAAAGTCATTTACAATAAAACTGATGACGTTCTCCACCAAGGACGCGTCTGTGGAAGCAACTCGCTCGTAATTCATGGATGGAAAACGACAAAAGTTTGTTTGTCCTAAAATCTAAAAAAAAGAAGCAGCCAAATAAAGTTGTAATTTTACAGAAAAAAAGGCACAATTATGCTTTTACAAAAATAATTGGTGATTTTTTTTTAAAAAAATTCTCAAAAACAAAAAAAAAAAAGAATCCACAAAACTTTCAATTTTAATGATAAAAAGCTGGGAAGTTTTGTCAAAAAAGGCAACTATGTAAGTTTCACAATTAGACAACAAAAAGTTGTGATTTGTGAAATTTTACTTCTTTTAACAACAAAATTCTATCATTGTAAAATTCCCAATTTGTGATTTTATGGCGTAAAGAATTTTTTTAATGTCAAAAAGTCAAAACATCATAAATTTAACAAAACTGTTTTGTTTTTTTTTTGTTTTGGTTGGAAAATAATTTCTGCCAAATGACAACTTTGACATAAATGTATGACTCTGTTACAAAATTGCAAATTTTGTACAATAGCAACTTTTGTCCTAAAACCCAATAATTTTTGTTGCAAAAATGTGAATATAACAAAATAGCTTTCAATATTTGAGACATTGGCATTTAACGTCAAATAACTCGATTTTTGTAAAATTAACTTTTTTTTTTAAACAAAATGTTGAAATTATACAAAATTGACTAATTTTATATGGCTTTTATTTCAAAATGTTGCAAAAAAAGTTTATATTTCCCAATATTTAAAATGTTACACATTTGTGACATTTTTGAAAAGCAATGTACGAGAAAAAGCTTTGGTTCTCTGAAAAAGTATTGATCTTGTGAGAAATGCAATTTTACCACAAAAATTTCTTTTTTTTTATTAATTACAAAAAATTCTTGTGATTTTACTAGAAATAAATTCTAGTAATATTTCAATTTTCTGATAAATGTCACAATGTTTTGTGAAATTTGAGATTTAATGACTTTTTTAAAAGTGTGCCATTATACAAGAATTTTTTATTTGCAACGATATAAGAAAATATTGTGTTTTTAGTACAAATGTTTCAATTTCATAACGACGGTGAATTTAGTGGTATCTGAGATTTTATGACAAATACTGTTTTGTTTTCTTTTGTCTTTGTGAGTTCAGGAGCTGCAGGAACTCTGACAACAGCTGGCTGAATAAGTAGAGAATAATCACAATCCTGTCAAGCTCGGAAAATTATAGTTTTATGAATTAGAAAATATTACAGAACTAAAATAAAACAAGTTTCCTCTTAAAAACACACAAACACATACACTGTGAATGTACTTTGGCTCTTTTTTTCTAATAAAGAATCTTATTTTTGGACACGTGGGAAGTGCAGAGGTCAACTATTCCACATCTGGACGTGCAGAAGAAAATCAATTCCTTGTGTCTGTAGGCTTAACAATGACAGAGTATTTTAAAACTAATGTGTCGTGTACAGAAACTTAGATTAATCACATGTAGTTGCTGACATGTCTTAAGTTTAAATCTGCTACTTTGGAGCAGGAATGTGAAGAATGTGCTTGTTTTTTGGAGAGGTGACAGAGGTCTGCAGTCACATGTTTCGATCCTGCTGATAAACGGGATTTGTGTGTGAAAGCCCTGAGGAGACCCGGGATGGTCTCGTGACATCTGCCCCGCCACACACATTTAAAACCAACTTGGAGACGTTTTTTTTTTTTTTTTTTTAAAGAAAACATAACTAAACCAGCAACCAGTTCAAGTATTAGTCCTTGCGTAAAACTTTATGAAACACCTCCCTATTTGACTTCAACAGAACCTGAACCCTGGTTATGAACTGATAGTTAAATGTGCGTGTTCCAGCAACTGTCTTTCTTTAACAACCTTAAAAAAAAAAACCTTCGGATTTGAGTGTTTGTTGGCCCATAAAAGGTAAAACCAACAGAGGCTTTAGGGAGTGGCGCCTACCGGGCTCCTGCAGCCGCAGGCGACAAAAACCTCACGTCCAACAATTTAAACGACCACGGGTGACCTGGAGGCTCTGTCACACCTGATACATCTGACCAACCTTATAAACTATTAACTACTACACCTGATAAACTGTAAACCAGAACCCGGCCGGCCGGCTCACTTCGCCGGAAGCGGACCGTTAACTCCTCCCGAGGACCTGGACCGCTTCATACCACAGTCCTGCTCGCTGCGACCACGTCTACCTGCCGGACTGACGGCTATTACAATCGTTACCATGGTGATAGTTCGCTTTGGTTCGGCCCGGAGCCGTGCTAACCAGAAGCTAGCTCACCCAGGATCTCCTTCCTCCTGTCGGCGTGCGGCTGGTCCGTGTACACCCACTCGTAGTCCTCACGGGCGACGCGGTTCCCCATCGCTAGTCTGTTTGGTTTTAAATCTAGAGATCACACTTACAAAAATATATATAAATTAAATGTCTAAAACTATGGCGGTTACAGTTTTTTTTTTTTTTTTAAATAAAACAGCTCCAGCAATTTTCCCTGATCTCCGCCAGTCTGCAGCTCCTCCTGTCTGCCGGTGTGGCGTCGGACTTTGTCCACCCCTGCGTGGCTCCTCCCCGTTGTCGTTGGTGTTGTGCCGATTTCTGTTCTCCCTTCAACTCCGCCCACGAGAAGACTGCGCCTGCGCAGTGAACTCACCAGCGCTGTTCGTACCACGCACGGAGCTACTACGGAGCGCATATAGGCTCAGAAATCCGTTTTGGCGATTAGTACCTGTGGATATTCAGAAGATAAAGCGGCACCATATTTTCATGTTAAAATGTCAGTTTTAGAGCGCCAGACAACACAATGTAATTCAATTGAATTAACTTTACTATTATGTTATTAACTAATTAAGGTAAACTCTATGTTCCACTGTCATGATTAAAGTTTCTTCAGAGTCATTGTACATGGCTCCAGCTGTTGTCAGGAAGCAAGGCCACAGTGTAGAGTTGGTGGATGCTCCCAAAATGCATTAGGGGAGTTTCTGAGTCAAAGACTTTGTGCTCCGTGACCCAGTGAATGAAACAGCCCACATGCACCCTGAGACGTGCTATGGCCTGGGTCTCCCTAACTCAACCTGCATACATTTGAGACCTGCTATAGATGAATGCTGGTCTATAACAGGGTACAAAATCATCAATAAGAACACCTCTGTCTACCATGACTGGCATCCCAGGTTTTAGGAAGGTGAGGAGACCAGATTCTCTTGTGATCTGCTTGTCGCTGGCGTACAGTGCAGATATGAATGTCACTGCACCATGTGGTGCAACCCCAATGAGCCCCTTCAGAGTGCAGTGGGATTTGTAGGAAGAAAACATCTCACTCTAGAGAAGAGGGGAAGATGGTCATTGACACCTAAACTCAATGCAGTCAAGGATGATTGTAGTGTCAGGAAAGTCCTTGAAGTCTGCAGGCAGGGTGTGTTATGTGCTCCTCAGGTATCCTCACTGAGCCGAGCAGTGCGAGCAGGAAGTTGCTCCATGCTGTTATTATACGACTGACCGTGGACTGATGGACACTGTACTGGTCAGCAAGGTCCCGTTGCTTGGACCCCACGGCAAGGTAATTTATTTATGGTTTGATTATTGCAGCCTCATATACATGAATGATTAGCAGCAACATTCGTTTTTGCATTTTTAACTTTTGCTCATTCAGGTTATTGAGCCTTTGCGCATTTTTGTGCTCATAGGAATCCACTCAGATCACTATTTTTTGATCCTGCAAAAAAACAACAAAAAAAAACCAACAAAAACTCTCTCCTTCTTTAACGTGACTATTTCAGCCTGTGTTGTTTACAATAGTCTGAAAATGGAAAATACATTTCAAAAAATTAATAACACTTAAAATGCGCAAACTTGTATCATGAATAATATGCCTGGAAAAAAAGGATAAAATATGGCATAAATTAAAAGACAAAACACAAAAAGGGTTCATCTGTGTTTCCTTTGACTTCTATTTGAAATCATAGATATGTGCTCCTATATTTTAAAAAAAAAAGTCCCAGTTTTAATTGTGATATGGATCTGGCTTGCTGTGTTTTATTTGTTAATTGGATTATGAGTGAATTACAGTGAACTGGACTGAATTCAGATACAATTTGGACTTGTATTTGTATTTTGTTGTATTTAACTTTTTAAACTTGGCGTGTTTTCTGCATTAAGCACATTGAGATAACTTTGTTTTTTAATTTTTTCCTGTACAATTAACGTGAATTGGTTGAATTAAATACTGTATACAATGAAACACATGAAGCTCCAACTAAAGCAAGATTTGTGTGAATGGGTCCAAACTTCCTCGAGAAGTTCCTGACGTCATCAATGGAAGAGTGACACTTAAAAAACAAACAAACTCAGTTTTCTTTCATCAAATAAAACCAGACACCCATGAAAGAACCCATTTGAGCTGATTTTTCAGTCTTTACGCGTTCCGTGGGCACGAGCTCCAGGCGTCGGTGGCGAGCCGGCGGCGAACGAGCGCTCTCGTCTCCGTCGGGGAGCAGAACTCGACGCGACACCAGGACCGACTACGTAACCTGTTGCGTTTGTGTTACTTAACAACTTTAGCAGGAATTGCCGAGTCCGATTCCGCTGAAGAACAGCCATAAATATTTCATCACTTATCTCAGAACGAGTTGTTTGTAACTGAGAAGATCCTAGTCAGGTCAGTTCTGCAGGTGGAAACAGCTGCATGTGTACAAAACCAGAAGTACTGAAGCTGAACATTCGGTGCAGATGAAGCTCAAGTGCAGTGCAGAACATTCGGCCTCCATGCTGGAAAACCTGACCAGGAAACCTGCAACACCCTCAGAGCTTCCTGAGGGCGGGTGGGTGGAGGGTCAGGTCTGGAGGACCACCATCCTGTCCAGGCTCAGGCTGCAGATGAAGAACAGCAGGCAGCTGGTCCGGGTCCAGTCTTAATGTCTCTGGCTTGAAGTTAGGCAGGTAATCACCATGACAATGCTTTTTGCCTTTAGATGTTTAATTTTCTTCCTTGTTTCAGTTCAACATGTCAGTAAAATGTCTTAAATGATCTTCATGTTGGTTTGTTCTTGTTCTTTCAGAGCCAAATAAACAAAATAAAAAACAGGCCTGGTTGTGGTTGTTTCCATGGAAATGTAACAAACAGAGACAGGCGGTTATGTTAAGATTTAATAGGTTTGATTTGTACATTTGTAACAGTAATGTGTGCAACAAAACCTGAGAGCTGCTCCCAACGCGACCAGCTCCAGAGATAGCTTCTTTGTTTACGTACATGGAATAATTAACAATCTACAGCTTTAAGTACATGAAGATTACAGTACGATGTCTCTTAAATGACCGATCAAACACGCGAGTGCAGATCCCGAAGTTCATGCCGCGAGTGGTTCTGTTGGTCCAAACAACAGAAATGCTTCAAACAAAGAAAAAGAAGAGAAAAAGTGCAGCCGCACGATGATTTCACAGCGAAACATGAGGACATGTTTGTGGGGGAGAGGGGGAGAAGAGGGGACGGGACTGGAAACAGGTCCTTCCACGATCACTGCTGCTGCGGGTCCATGCTCGCTGAGCACCATGCCTGAGCTTGCACTTTTGCTGTTGCCGTGACGACATAAAACGCCACAAGAAAACATTCAAACTGACAGAAACAAAACGACACCGAACACAGAAGATCATCACCTCTGTCCACCTGGAAGTCCAGCATGTAGTGTAGCTGGAAACAGATGTTTCCTTCCTGAACCTGGACTGAGGTCCAGAAGCTCCAGGACCTTCATATCATCATCATCATCTGTCTGGATTTGAAGAAAATAAATGAAAAAGTAAAATCAGCTTTGTTTCTCCAGCGCTTCCAACCACGTCTTCTCTACGTCCACACCAGAACGTTTTCGTTTAAAAACGGTTTTTCATCCAAACTGCTGATCTGACCCTCAGGAACTGAAACGTTCTGATCCACCTGCCCCGCTTTGGTTTGTTTGGCAAAACTAAACCGTAAATTTTTGCTGGTCTCGATCATCACGTGATCACCGGAAGTAGTGCATTGAACATAATTTTTGATGTACAGTAAAAGGTAAAAATGGAAGCAGGTATGCGTGGAGGTGAGCCGTGCGCTACAGCTTTACAGGAACAGCTGGATCAGCAAGGAAGCAGAACGGTTTAGTAACGTAGGGACTAGTGAGACGTGGTTTGAAGCACTGGGAAAGTCTGGACTTCTGTAGAAACACTAGCGTGATGGTGAAAACCGGCCTGCAGAGGTGTGTTCCGTCATTAAAAACCACAGCAGGACGCAAACGTGACCACAGTCGGGGTTGATGTCATCTGGACCCCTGAACACCGCTCTTCCTGCTCGTCATCTCTGACTTCCTGTTTCACCTCATTAGAGAACAAATCTTTAAGATCAGACTTCGACCAGCGGCACACACTCAAACACCACCGCTGATGGCAACTTCTGGGGGGACCAGTTGGACCCAGTGACCCGCGATGGTGTTTCTGAGGCCGTGTCGCAGCGTTTGGTTGTCGCGTTTGTGAAATTCTGTTTTGTTTTTTGTTTTTTTTTTCGCCTGGATTCTGCTGATGGGAGGAGGATCCAGGTGAGTAGCAGAGTCGTTGCCGTGGACGAGTCTGCGTCACACACAGGGTGTGTGGTGGTGGGGAGGGGGGTGGGTGGGTGGGGGTGCTGATGCGGGATTGAGAGCGTGACCGGTCAGACCTGGAAATCAAAACACAAAACTTCCGCAGGAGTCTCACTTCTTGCTGCGCAGCCGCTTGGACTGTCGCGGGAGGTCCGAGCCCTTCCTGCTGCGCTTCAGCGATGGCCCACCCTCGTCCTCCGGCTCCGTGGGCGATGGCCTCGCCCCGCCCTCGCTCGCCGCCGCTGCCGCCGAAGACGTGTCGGCAGCTACGGAGGACGTAGCGGGAGCGCCGGACGTGGAGGCGACCGCGGCGCTGCTGTCCATGAGTTCCCGGAGCTTGTGCTCCAGCTCGGCCAGGCGGGCGTTCTGCTCGCCGATCACCTGACTCTGCTCCAGCAGCTTCTGCTCCTGGTCCTGCAGCTGCTTCTGCTGCTCCAGCTGCTTGACTCGGATCTCCTGCATCTCCCTCCGCAGGACCGTCATGGAAGCCCCGTTCACTTTCACCTGCTGCTGCACCTTCGTCATCTCCGAGCGCGACGGCGTGTTCTTCGCCAGCAGAGACATGGTGGTCAGCGATGTGGATGGACCGGCCACTGAAGGGGGGTACAAGTACAAGAAGAAAAAAAAGAAGAAATAAAATTTGTGAGAGTGAAGTTGGTTCTGCAGCTGCTTCATGAAGAGTGAAGTCCAAACAGAAAATGGAGACATAAAAGTTGCAAGTAAAATCACAAGAAATAAGTGGTAATATTAAGAGAATAAAACATTTTAAGAATAAAGTCACATATAATTACATATTTATATGATATTTAAGTAATTATTTTAGGATGATAATCTAAACAGTTGTACTTCCTTTGTAAATTCACCTGAAAAAAAGTTTTACATTTCCAAGATAAAGATATAATATTACTAAATGCAGCTGACAGATTTAAACACTACATCAAAGCAGCTGATGCCTTTGTTCCGTTTAAACTCAACGTTTTAAAGTCAAAATATATCTGAAACATGAGCTGCAGCAGTGAACGCTGATGATATGAACACATTTCCAAAAATAAAATGTCATTTAAGCTCATCCGGAGCTTTTTTCGCCCTTAAATTCTAACAGGTGCAACGACTCCTCCTGCTGGTGTCCATTGGTAACTGCAGCCATGTGACGCCTCAACAGCATTTTGTCAATCACCACTTTGTTTCATTTCGTTAACAACTGAAGTGATTAAATGAAAGAGTTTAAATGTCACTGTGGCTGTTTTAAGTCTCGTCTTGTTTGAAGTCTTACAGGAAACCTGCAGAAGCTACCGAGTCTGCAACTGTTTGCGTGACAGTTGGTACTCCACTGAAGCACAATAAAAACGCTATTGTGTTGGCATTTAGCAAAAAAGAAACAGTTTTAGTAACCTTAAGTGACCTAAAACAGTAAAAGTTTAGTCTGATATTATCTTTAACACAGAGGGAAAAAAGCTTGTGTGTCTTTTTATGTAAACTTCTGGTTTCAACTGTACATTTCACAAAACAAACAAACAAAAAACTCCAATTTTTATCATCATGTGAAGCAGTTTTTCTGGCCATTTTGAAAAAAAATTAACATTTTTCAAAGAAAACATTCCTTCACACGTTGAGTTTCCTGTGAGGAAACAAGAACATTTACCGCTAAAACCTACAAAACTCGGGAAAACCTGGGAAAATCTGGGAAACTGAAGAAAACCAGGGAAATGCAGGAAAACTCAGGAAAACCAGGGAAAATCTGGGAACCTCAGGGAAACCAGGAAAACCAGGGATTTGCTGCCTCAGAAAACTCATCTAAAGCTGCGTGAGTCATCCTGAAGTTCTGAGATCACTGCTTCTGTGGATTCACAGGTAACGACCTCCCAGAAATCCCTCAGACGATTAAGAGACTCGCAACAACAACAACAGTTTGCAGCAATTTGTTGCCATCATCTGCATCAAGTTAAAATAACGACCTATAATGGTTCCAAGAACTGGTCGTGGACGTCCTGCTGTAACTATCCCTGAGAGGACACCTTTGTCACATCACACGTTTTACAGGGTCAGGAACAGGGTTCCATCCTACTTTTGTTGTAAAACTTATTCTAAACCCCAGTTTTTTTCTATCAATGTTGCTTTGTGGGCAGTTTTAGGAGACTAAAGGAAAACCACCTGGAGCAGAGCCGATGAGGCGGCCTGACAGATCGGTCCCTGGCAGCTTCTTCTTCAGAATGGGGACAATCTTCTCATCAAAGTACTCCATGGCCATGGAGGAGATGTCCCTCAACTCCTGGAGAACCTCGTGAGCTCGCTGGGGGGCTCTGGTGGAGTTCACGTAGCGCAGCACTCGATAAATCTCATCTATAACCTGAAAACACACCAGTTTACACACTATTCAATTTCATGTTCCATTTTAAAATAAATCACATTTTTCATTCAACTGTTCTATAACACTAAATAAAGTAAATGAGAGTGTAATTCCTGGTACGTTTAACCAGAAACACTGAAACTGTAGAGCGCTTTCTGATAAACGGTCTGAAAACAGCAAACATGAGGACAGTTCATATGTATAGATACAGAGCTTCAGCCCCAGCATGAGGGACATTCAGGAGTCATCTAGGAGACGAGTGACCTGGTGCACTCATACAGGTTCTGGAAGTCATGGAAACATGCACCATGTAGCCTAAAAATAATAATCACATGTGCTTAACTTAAGAGGAATATGGGAAAATCACAGTTTTATTTTCACACTGGACATTTGAGGCAACTGGACGTTTATGGACATTACTGAGACGAGACCTGAGAAGTCACAACAAAAGAGCCCAACACAAAAAACCAAGGAACCAAGAAACCAGAGAACCAGGAAAACCAGAGAACTTCTTTATTTTCTTACTCTTACATCAGGGGCCTCATATACAAAGACTTGTCTGGATCTCATTAAAAATCTTTGAGTGAAGTTTGACCAGAACAGCTGGTAGATCTGAGGTCGATGATCTCACACTGTTTACGAGACATTATGTAAGACGCTGAAGCACACCTTGTCAAGGTGATATAGGAGCGCTCCAACGGTCCAGTCAGGGCGATATAGGAGCGCTCCAACGGTCCAGTCAGGGCGATATAGGAGCGCTCCAACGGTCCAGTCAGGGCGATATAGGAATCATGAATTTATATGTTCTAACTAACTGATTTATTGAAAAATTGTTACCATAAGACTTATGTCTACATTAACAAATTATTTAATTCTTGAAAAATTAGTGATGCCTTCTATAGACTATTACATCAGTTTAGAGCCAGATATATTACAGATCAAAATCTCTGAACCGTTAACTAATAAATCAAATTTTTGTAGCCTAAATACGAGTTCCATCATGTTTCTCTGTTCCACCTTTGCTTTATCTATTAATTCTAAAACCAGCTCCGTTCTGAACAGTCTTTCTCAGTTTTGCCGTTTCTGTTCTCACTTTATATTCTAAAAAGATTGTTAATGACGACTGAACTCTCATTTAAAGAATTTGATTTCTTGGTTTAAAATTCACAGTTTTCACTCTGATTCAGGGCTTTGGTTCTCAGATTTAATATCTGGAGCTGAATTTGATTTTCACGTGTGGACACAAGTAGAGAACTTTACTGCATCTCCTCCAAGTGTCACCAACGGACAAAACCTGAGAAAAATGCATACGCCAGCCTTGAAGTGTGGTGGACCCAGGTATGTGAGTCCTCAAATCCATCTTAGTAAGACGCAGACATGACTGTCGTGGACGAAGGCTGAGAACATTACTGTGATGATAAATCAGAGCGGACTGACAGGCCCGTTAGCATGGATCCAGTCATAGAGCAGCTTACTAACCTTTCCAGGGATGAAGCAGCACAGGTTGGAGTCCACGTACTTCATGAAGGTCATGTTGAGCAGCGACAGGCGCGTCTCCACAGCTGCCAGGATGTCGGCATGACGAGCCAGCGAGTGGTTTCTCCTCTCAGATTCCCGCCTGCACCGGTTCACAAGAACGACACTGCTTTCAGAAATACAACCCATCCAAGGTTCCAAAAACCTCCTAAAACCTGACCTCCGCATCTTTTACCGCCTTTGTCCTTCCGTAGTGAAGCGTTTTCTCAAATCATGGTCCATGTATTGAAAGTTAAAGGCAGAGAACTGTCACAGCAGGTTGGAACACTCTCACTTAAAAAAAATGGACTTCATGACCGTAGATGAAGGTGGTGCACCTGTTTTCATCTGCAAAAACAGAGATGCAGCACTTCATTTTCATCTACAGTCATGAGCTCCAGGGACCTCCACAGTGAGAAACATCAGTTCCTGTGCAGGAGGAGCTTAACCAGGAGCTCAGAGTCACTGCTACTTTGGGTATCTGGTCTCCCTCCAGGGGTGTTGTCCAGGCTCCAGGGTCTGTCCCAGGACCCACTGGAGAGATGACGCTAATAGAGCGGTCATTAGCTCAGAGTATAACCTGGTCTTGAATGTTTTCCACCTGTGAACAGTCTTTCTCACTGTAGAACACTAAACTCTAAATTCTTTGGATTTTTTTTTAACCCTTCCTCATAAATGTGCAGCAACAACTGCTTCTCTAAAAACACTCCTGATGTCTTTCACCCTTGGCATTGTGTTTAGACACATCTGAATGGGTCAGACCAGCGAAGAGCCAGAACATCTGTTTTCATGAAGGTGTGCAGATCTGCAGGAGATCGTAAACCGCTGGAATCATACAGAAGCAGTAAAGTGGGTTCTTTTTTTTCCTTTTTGGCTTCATTTTGGTTAAATAAATAAATAAATAACTCAGGTATTTTCCTGCTACAATGAGATTAAGTACACAAAAAAAATTTCACTGGATTAAAAGTGAGAGAACGCAAGAGCCTGGAAATAATCCATCAGAAGGTTTATTGTCCTCCAGGTGTTTCTCTGGGTCCAGGAGTCCAGGAAAATCGTCAGAAACCTGGTCTGGTTTCAGTCCTGCTGACTCACCTGGGCAGCTGGGCTTTGACCTGCCTCTGGCACAGGCTGTGATACCTCTCCACCTTCAGGAAGCCCTGGTTCAGGACCCGCTGGCAGATCATGTCCATGCGCTTGCACACCTGACAAAGACAAAAACAGGTCATGGATCAAACGTAGACCAGAACCGAGAGAGAGAGAGAACTGGAAGGTAAGGACTAGAGTAGTGCCAGTGGTGATCGGAGCTCTCTGAGCTGGAACCTCCAAACTGGGAGAGTGGCTCCAGCAGATCCCAGGAACTACATCAGAGATCTCTGTCCTAGGAACTGCTAAGATCCTGCAGAACCCTCACGCTCCCAGGCTTCTGGTAGAGGACCAGAGCTTGGAGGAAGTTTCTGGTTTTATCTATTTTTTATGTATACAGTTTTCTTGTATATATGTAAGCAAACGTTTGTATGACTATGTCATAAATAGCAAATTTTTGATAACTTTACATCAACTATTTAATAGTGACCTTATCGACTTTCACAAAATTGAAACATTTCAATTCAAAATCATGACTTTATGTCCGAAAAATCTACTTTTTTTTTTGTAAAATTGCAGATTTGGCAACATCTGACAATCTGATGGACCATATATATCACAACCTTGTGATGAAAAGTGATTTTTTATCAGCTGTTTGAATAAAATTCCTAACGTTTTGTTGTAAATCACAACGTTTGTTGAATTGCATGTTTTGAAAACATTTAGTAAAATTTAATTTTTTGTTTTTCCGAATTTCACTGGGGGACAAACAAAACCATAACATGATGTGGTGGTGCAGGTCCGGCTCACAGGCCTGGAGTTTGATGTGCAGTTGAGTTTGAAAGTTCCCAGTCTGCTCTTTATAAACTAGTTTAAGCTCATCAAAAAAAAAGAAGCTGCATCAGCTGCTGCTCATTACACAAGAGGAAATAGTAAACAGTGGATTTCATAATAGACTGAAGCTTGTACTTGAACTCTAATATGAACTGGAATTTAGTTCCTTTTTTTTTGTACTGCACTAACTGAGAAAGCTGACTGGTCAAAAACAGTCTTCCTGAAATGTATGTAACAATCAGCTCACAGATGGACCCAGAGACCCTTAAGTTCATCTCGGCAAAATGATACGCATGGCTGGAGTGGTGCTGATGAAAGATCATGAGTTTATACACATAAACTATATTGCCAAAAGTCTTCTCTCACCTGCCTCGACTCACATATGAACTTCAGTTCATCCCATTCTTAATCTATCGGGTTCAATGTGACGTTGGTCCACCTTTGCAGCTGTAACAGCTTCAACTCTTTTGGGAAGGCTGTCCACAAGGTTTAGGCGTGTGTTCATAGGAATTTTTGACCATTCTTCCAGGAGCACATCTGTGAGGTCACACTGATGTTGGACCAGAAGGTCTGGCTCTCAGGCTCCGCTCTAATTCATGCCAAAGGTGTTCTGTCAGGTTGAGGTCAGGACTCTTTACAGGCCAGTCCAGTTCATCCACACCAAACTCTCTCATCCAGGTCTTTATGGACCTTACTTTGTGCACTGGTTCCCACAAAGCTGGGAACATGGACTTGTCCAGAATCTTTTGGTATGCTGAAGCATTCAGAGTTCCTTTCACTGGAACTAAGGGGCCAAGCCCAGCTCCTGAAAAACAACCCCACACCATAATCATCCCTCCATCAAACTTTACACTTGGCACAATACAGTCAGACAAGTACTGTTGTCCTGGCAACTGCCAAACCCAGAGTGGTCCATCAGATTGTGAGATGGAGAAGCGTGATTCATCACTCTAGAGAACACGTCCACTGTTCTAGAGTTCGATGGTGGCGTGCTTTACATCACTGCGTCTGAAGCTTTGCATTAGACTTGGTGATGTATGACTTGGATGCAGCTGGTCACCATGGAAACCCATGAAGTTTTCTACGCACTTTTCTTGAGCTAATCTGAAGGTCACATGAAGTTTGGAGGTCTGTAGTGGTTGACTCTGCAGAAAGTTAGGACCTCAGCATCCTCTGACGCTGCTCCATCAGTTTACGTGTGCTACCACTTGGTGGCTGAATTGCTGTCGTTCCCAGTTGCTTCCACCTTGTTATAATCCCACTGACAGTTGACTGTGTAATATTTAGGAGTGAAGAAATTTCACAACTGGACTTGTCAGCTTGCACAGGTGGCCTCCTATCACAGCACCACACTGGAATTCACTGAGCTCCTGAGCTCGACTCTTTCTTTCACAGATGTTTGTAGAAAACAGTCTGCATGTCTAGGTGCTGGATTTATACACCTGTGGTCATGGAAGTGACTGGAACACCTGATTTAGTTTATTTGGATGGGTGAACCAATACTTTTGGCATTATAGTGTACCACAAACATCACTCACACTATGAGTGATGTTTGTGGTACCACCGTGGTAAAAGCAGCGTCTTTCAGTTAAATAATGTAAAAACATTGCAAATGTCATTGTCTTTGACTGTTTTGCCCTTCTAAACCAGAGCTGTCGCCGGAAACAACATGCATTTTTCGAATTACCATAACTCTTCAACCGTTTGCACTATCAACGTTATAATAATGGATTGTGAAGTGCAGCTTTGCACTGATGCACGGTACATTACGGTATCTGCAGCGGAGCCTGAGCTGTGTTGAGTTATACAGCAGGAGGAGAAAGAGGAGGCAGAGAATGAGAGGAGAGTGGTGTTTTGAGGTGTTGTATTTGTATAAAGTATTGTCATTGTTGTAAATAATAGTACTACTGTTTTTTCTGGACATTTTGAGTGATGCTTTGCTGTGTTGTGGCCAAAACAAGGTGAGAGGTCAACCCCCTCTCACCAGCACCTGGAGTCTTTTTGGCCACCTGAGCTGCTCAAAGTATTGTGTGAAAACACAAACAAACATCCCAAAATAAAAAGGGAGACATGGAAAACGCTCCTCTAGAGTGAAATATCATTCCTTAGAAAAAAAAGTCTGCTCATTTCTGGACTTTTATCAAGCAGTATGATTGAAATCAAAAAGTTCCAGGCAAACAAAACTGCTTGTTGTGTTGTATTATAGTTGAAAGTAATTTTTTGTCATCTCTTTGGATCAGGTCATCAACAGTGTTTAAGACAAAACTTGCAGAAAATTAAGATCTGTTTTGATTTTTCGTTTTTGTTTTTTTAATTCACACAGCTTAAAGCATCTATAACATATAAAAATTAAAATTTCTTGAGGGATTTTGAAAGTTGAATTCATCCTGAAAAAATAGACAAATAATTAAGTTAAAAGACATTTTCTGAGAAATGTATTGATTAAAAAAAGAGAATAAGAACCAGGTAGGTAGATTAAAATAGGAGGTAAAACTTTGTCTTTTGGAAAGTGATGCCAGGGGCGCAGAAAATGACACAATCTAAATACAAAGGATTGTTGAAACACACTGGATATGTAAAAGTGTGAAAAAGTAAAAGTTGTTGGTTTTTATGATGAATTTCCTGACGTTACCATAGACACCCCAGTGTCCGGGTCGAGTGAACTTCCCACGCGAGAAATCCTTATTTCTGCATAAAGACTCTTCAATCACAACCGTAGCAATTCCAGAGCACCAAGTTAAAATATAAAAGTTTATATAGAAGGAAAGTAAGCAGTGCAAGTTATTCAGAGTGTGTCCACTTGCTAAGAGCCAACCATCATTGAAATGCAGCTCTGAAGACCAAACGACATCACCTCCGTACCATATGCAAATATCCGCGGAGATCCATTACGCAGAAACAGAGATAAGGGCGTCCAGAGCAGAGCAAGGCCCACTCACACTCACAGCTAACCTCTTGTACAGTATAGTTTCACTCACACACACATACACATATATAAATATATATGTAGAGAGAGAGAGAGAGAGAGAGAGAGAGAGAGAGAGAGAGAGAGAGAACGGGTAAAGCATTAGGCACAAGTTTGCTCACTCACATATACACACTTATCTCTCCTGCTCTAATATAAAAATAAGACACTTGACACAGCAGCAATGGCAGTGACACTGTTCATGGTGGAGGTGATGAAGCATAATGGCCTTTTAAGTCTATATTCCCAAAGAGAGGGAGGTTAGCATTATCCTACCTCTGACTTCATTTGTACTTTATGGGTTGTATTTACCTCCAGCACAAGCTAACCGATGGGCTACAGTGTTCTTTTAGTTTTTCTTTTAGACAGATTTGTTCTTTTTCAAGCAAATCTGCAGAACAATGAGCTTTAAAGCTGTCTTACCTGTAATAATAAAATAAATTAAAATATTTAAAATGCGACCATATCAACGTAAGTATAATGGATTATAGACATATAGATTGAGAGAGTTGACCACAGAGCTGCTAACAATGCTGTGCTGATGAGTGGGGATGGTTCCACATGCTTTGTAATACTACTTTGGTCCAATAGAGGTGATATTCACTCACAGACTCTTTAAAGACATAAAGTGGCTGGTGAGTGTAAATTGTTTTGTCAACCTTGATACAAAATGAAGAAAGAATCTCAAGGTTAGGGTGTATTTGCATGTCAATAGTGTTAAAGCCAAGCTCACAGATTGATTAGGAACAAATTGGTAAGTAGTTGCCTGAAACATGAACTGCTTCTGATATACTTCCCCCATGTAGTCTGGAATGGTATGATGACATACCAGGCCTTTAAGAAACTGTCAGCAACCTTCTGATTACCTATAAAGGAGAAATATGATCACCAGGCACTGATCTTCAGTTCCTCCGGTTCCCTCAGTCACCATCAAGGGAAAGTCAGATATTTTATACAATACCTTATAACACTTTTTAAATTTCTTTCTTTCTTTTTTTTTAGCCAACTCCATATTTTGGTACGTTCTTTGTCATTGATCTTGTTTACTATGTCAAGGCTGATGCCAAAAGCTTTTAAAGTTCTTCCAGTACCACTTTGGTCCAAAAAGAAATTTAAAAAACAAAACAAAACATGGCGACGGATAAGGGAGTGATCCAGGGAAACTACAGATTATCTGTGACCCACAACCTCGTTCTAATGTAAAAAATATTTTAGACGTTACTTAATTAATGTTGCCATTTTGTATAAATGTATATAAATAAATAAATATGTAATTAATCTGTCCTCATCAACAGGCTTTGTGCCACAAGTTTTTAAGGTCAGTGTAATTAAACCTCAATTTAAGAAAGCTGGTTCTAATCTGGAATAAACAGTAAACTGTAGATTTATATCCCATCTTGCTTTAATTTATAAAATTCTATTCAGTTCAACTTTATTTATATAGCACAAAAAAGGTCCTTTACAGACCCAGGGCATGAACACAGATGTTGAAAACAACCTATTTGTATCGAAGGAACCACATTAGTTTAGTTAAGGTCATATTTATCTCATGAATAAATATGACCTATGATGAACAGATATTTTTGGGGCTGGTGCTAAAGCTAACAGGCTAATAAGAAAAGGCACATTCAGCAATTTGACACTTTTTCAGACACTTTTATTAAGGAAGCAAAGCTTTGTGGTAAAATTGCGAATTTTGCAAGATCAAAATTTTTTATGGCATAAAATAGCAAATTTTGCAAAGTCACTTTTTGACAAAAATTATTTATTCTGAGCTTTGTATTTTTTGTAATATTTTTGTTGTAAAATCACAATTTGGGGTGGTAAAACAAACTTATCTTTGAAGTTTTTATTTAAACTTTCACAAAATTGAAACTTAATTTAATTTAAAGCCACAACTTTATGCCCTTAAAAGAACTTGTGGGAGAAAAATTAGATAAATTGTGGAAACTTTTTCATCAAAAGTAAACATTTGTCAATTTTTTAAAAATAAAATTTCCAACCTTTTGTTGTAAATCAGGATTTTTGTAGAATTCCATGTTTTGAATGTATTTTTTTTATTGTAAACTTGACGTTTTTTTAACTTAAAATTGCAAATTTTATTTATTTATTTTTAATTTATGATAATATATATATAATAAAATTATAAATAATAAAATCATGTGGTTGGCCAGTTTCAGCCTGCGGGCTGAGTTTGACATATGTGAATTAAAAATAGCTTCTTGAAATTATTACCTACTCCACCTTTAACATGTAATCATTGCATTAAACCTGACACCCCTGTTGTCCATAAATATGTTGGATGTACAATTTTAGCTCAAAAAAATGGAGGAAGCTTGACAAACAAAAATAGAAAGTGGCATGCTCTTCAAGCATATCACAAAATAATGAGTGATACTCCAAAATTAAAAAAAAAAAAAACTTTCCAGACCTTTTCTTTCACCCCTCCATGTTTTGAGATATAAAAAGAAAGGGATGAGAGAGAGGTCAGCAACGGCCACTCTGTTTTTTTTTCCTTCTCACACCTCAATAATAGATGTTTTAAAGTTTAAGTGCTGCCAGAGGGCTGCAAGCCCTGCTGTTCATTAAGTCAGCCACCACCAAGGAGCAGCATTTACATCGACAGCGCGCTGAATGCCCGCTCCGTCTGAGCAATTACATCCATTCTGAAGCTCTGAATTACAGTCAGACAGAATATCAGCGTGGACGCAAGAGAAGAATAGAGATGCTGCCTTTAAAAACTAAAATAGAAAGAAATAAGCAACTTTTTTTTTTTTTACATACAAATTCATGCACACACAAACACACACACATGTAGCGCTCTGGGCAACATTTAAGTGCCATGAGATACCAACAGCTTACACACACACACACACACACAGAAACAGAAGAAAGAAAGGGGGAAAAAAAAAGCTTACATCCACTCTGAAAAGGCAAAATACAATATGCTGCTTGTGTAGCCGCGGCAGGAGAGGCAGGGATGGTGGCCCTCGGCAACATATGTATTCCATCATGCATGTCACAACAACGCATTTCATCTGCTAAATACGCTCTAGCAGACAACAAATCCAGCACAACACTAAGAAACACAAATTTGTTTGCAGACAGAGTGACATCTTACAAAGACATCCAGAGGTAGACGGCAGATAACGAAGACGGATAACGCTCACGCTGGGTTTTTTTGTCCACTTGTAATCCCTTCGGCAGCAATTGATAAACTAAAAAACAGGATGTAAAGGTCTTTAACTCGCATTCACATGCAGAACGCCTCATGTTTTATGTATTGATTTTGAGTGGCACTTCTTTTTTTCTTTTTTTTTTAGTATAATCTTTTTTTTCTTTTCCAGGCTGATGTTCAATATGCAGATCTTTTCTATTTTTTTCTACAAGACTAAAGACAAAATAAAACACTTCAACTGTAAGGGGGGAAATTATCAGAAAATTGACATTCAGAGCCTATAAACAATAATCTCGCCCATGTCCATTGTTTTATTTGATATAATGCACTAAAGGACCATATGTACTCCTTCATGAGGAAAATATATGAGCTGTAAGAGTTGAGCATTTGGACAGCAAACCTTGTCAGTGATCTATGAGCCCAAAAAAAAGAAACTAGAAAAGATACTAAAATAATCACTCATTAATCGTTATGGGGGTAACATGTTCAATTACTCGTGATATTGATTTGAGTTCATGTTGCCCAGCCCGACAATAACCCACCTCTGTAAATGAGTACAGTAACATCATCTTACTGACGAGCCGAAACACTAAAACCGCTGACAGGTGAGGTGAATAATCGTCTTGTCGCTGTGTCATGATCTGTAGGCAAACCTCAGTCCTCGAGTTCACACGGCTGAGTCTCACATTCAGCCCACCACCTGCTGAAACTCTGCTGCAACAGCACTCCCTCATGGCGGCAGCGTCCCCCAGCAGCGAGGCTGTTTCTCTGTTCTCTGGTTTGTGGTGGTGCTGGAGAATCAGCCGCAGCCTTAAAAACAGCTGCTGCTGTCCTGCAATGTCGACCACAGAGACTGGCTCGGCACCTCCACCTCTTTATCACCCCCTTTGAGATGTTGGTGTGCATCTTTTGCGGCGTGGCAGGGTGCACTGTCACGCCGAAAGGAGGCCGCCGCCATCGGGGAATGCTGTTACCATGGGAGAGGGCACGATCTACAACAATGTGCAAGTGGGTGGTGCATGTCAAAGTTAACGTCAGCGTCAGTGCCTGGGCCCGAAGTTTCCCACCACTGCGTCTTATTGTTGCAGGACGGCCGTGTCATTCACTTCCCCCGTAGGCGTCGTCATGATGCTGTAGACGAGGGCTTAAGTTAAATCAGTCATGTGTTCACACATTCTCATGATCACACCCAAAAGTTAGGACTCCATTTATTAACACCACACTTTCCTGTGTAAATGTTGTATTTATTTATTTATTTATTTAGATTGTAGTGAATGTTGGGGGATTAGAACTTTTTTCATATTATTCATTTAACAAAAAACAAAAGCACAAATAAAAAAATCACATGGGTAAAACTAAGCATTTTCGGGATTCAGCAGCAACGACTCCTGTAGTTTCCTGTGTGTCATTTTCAGTTTCTCTGATGGTTCTGGAGGAGTTTTGGTCCGTTCTTCATTTAGATTCAGAATGTTAAATTTTCATTTCTAATTAATGCCATAAATGTGTGTCTCTGCATACGTAGATACTTTACTTCACATATTGTCAATATTTGTTTTAAATAAGAGCTCAAATTAATGCTTCATTTAGATTTTATTCAATTATGAAAACCTCATATTGATATTATTCTCTATTTATATGATGGCAGCTATCCTCTAAACTACAAAAGTCGAGCGAAATATTCACATCTTGATAATGTTAATATTTGTTTCATTGTTATAATGTTGCTTCACAAATGTGTGAATTCTCACTGGGTCATTCCAGAACAGGTGGACAGGTCACCAGTATACTGGAGACTTCCTGGTTGACTCAATGCTAAATGCTGTAAAACAACCGCCAAATCATCACGCCTCCGCCACCATGCTTGACGGTGGGTATGAGGAGTTTCTGCCGTCAGACGTCTGATGCAGTTTTCCGTGTTCCTCTTCTGCAGAAGGTTGCTTATAATATCCTGCTAAATGTGCTTCATGTTTTTAGGTGCTCACTCCTGGGAAGACTGACAGCAGTCTTGAATGTTTTCCACTCCTGAGTAATCTCTTTCACAGTTTGATGCTCCTTTGCAATAGCTGCCCCTCTAAAACCATTGCTTATGTCTGCCCCTCATGGTGTTGGGTTAACACACACAGAGGATCAGAAATCAGCCAAAAACATCTGCTTTTTTTGGGGTCTGCACATCTGCTGATGATCAACTCATCGGTGGCCGATGATTACCAGAATTTCTTATTTAAATTTAGAGTTGGCTTCGTTTTTGTTAAATGAATGAGGTGAGGATGAAAACTTTTTGCTCTTCATGGTTTTTTCAAGGCTGAGTTTGTGTAATACTAATACCCACAAAAAGATTTTAAAAATGATAGTGTTAACTGCTGCGCGCCTGTGTGTGGGCCTGAATCTTGGAAACTGGATGACATTTGACGTTAAACCTTGAGACAAAAAGACAAGTCCATCCTGTCCAGCAGATTCCTCTTGAATTAGCGCGTAACTGACGTTCGTTTCCTGATGCTGTAGCGTCGTACAAATTTTAACACGACACAAAAACCTTTTCTCTGCGCTGCCTCAACTTGGCCGTGAGCCTGAGCACATTTGAAACCCCATTTGGAGATGTTTTCGGAACTGAAATAGTACAATGCTTAGGAAGAAAAATCCTATTTAGTGGGAGTTTGTCTTTGTGAGCATAGCATCGTGCTAAAAACCTTATTTTCGCCGGGAACGGCCACCCCATCACAAACTCTGCAGGGGAGCCACATTAGAGGTAATGTCATCCACAGTTTAGCCCTCCACTCCTCATTCCTCCATCTCTCCCCTAATGAACTCCCACTGAATTACCACTTCACCAGCGCCCTGCCTTTTTATGATTCTATTTGTTTATCTATCTCTAATTTCCTCCCTCGTCTTCCTCCGGTGCCCGGGCACGCGCCGGCTCTTTAATTTTATTGGCCGTCGTTAGGGAGCGGCGAGTCGAGCTGTTTGGCTCGTGAGATAAACCAACCACTCTAGCACCACCTCCCCCCCACCCCCCCTTTTCTCTTTCTTTTTTTTTTCAGTTGAGATTAGCATTAGCAGATTAGGGTGCTCATCAGTCAGAGGGGGCGGCCCCCACCCGTGACAGACCACAGCCGAATCACAGAAACATCTCTTGGAGGCATTGTGCCGTGATCGAAAGCCCCCATGTGGTACATCTCTCATATCACACTTTATGCACAAAATGTCCACATTATCTGTTGCACTTTTCTCTTAATGTCTTCGCTCCTAAACAGTAAATTTGATCGGGATGATAATGGGGAGAGAGTGAGCAGGCGTAGAAAAAGAACATTTCAAAGGCAGCCCATTTTTCATCCATCTGTTTTAAGTAGAGAAGAGTCAAAGAATGGTCACATCTGGACCTGTTCTGGAAACCTTGCAGTGGTTTTTATTTTAAATACACAGCTTGATAAGACTTTATTCACCCGAAAATGTATAAATCAGCTGCGTGGTTAATGCACGACATACTGAAAAAGTTGAGAAACATAATAAGAACAAACTACATGCTATGGAACATGAAATAAACTAAATTGTCACTGTAGCTGTTATGAAATGCAGTGGAAGTGAAAGTGCAGACTTGTGATATATGCAGATTTTAAAAAGATAAATAAAAGGAGACTAAAATATCTAATGTACAGGTTATGAAATATAAATAAAAACAGGCTATGAAATCTGAAATATATAAAAATATAGGACTAAAATACCAATTGTGCAGGCGAAGCCAGACATATATATGAAAGGTTAACTTTTACATTTACGATGAAATGTACAAGATATGTTACATTAATAAACTAGAACTAAATCTAAGTTCATACGTTAAACATCAGTCATAGTCCAGCCATGCATGATGAAAGGGATGTGTGTGTGTGTGTGTGTGTGTGTGTACTGGGGCAAAAGAAGCAGCATTATAAACAT